>CAUYPK010148359.1:0-15299 GCA_963574355.1 Loris lydekkerianus | reverse complement strand
CCCCATCTCCCCTATTTCCCCCTTCTCTCTCCATGTCCCCCATCTCTCCCCATCTCTCCATCACCCACCCTTCCTACTCCCTGCCCTGTGTGGCATCTGTGTCTGGACATTCCACATGCACAGGTCACTATCCTGACTTTTGTTTACTTTTTCACTAAACATCACCCTTACCAACAAAGTATTGTTAGACTTTTTTATTTCTATGTCCCTGCTCAGCTCACTCTCCTCCCCCACCCTTCCCAGAAGCACGCTCCATTATGCAGGACGTGTCTCAGGAAAGCTGAGCACCTTGTGCCAGGCCAGGGCACAGCAGGTGCCTAGTCAGGATGAATGAATGAAGGGGCCCTTTGCTCACTTTCCTACTAGAGTATCTCCATTTCTTTTCATTTCTAAGAGCCATAATAACCCTTTTCTGTCTGTGCATCAAAGTCACTTCTTGTCTGTTATTTTAGTGATTTTTAGTCTTTCTGTATTTGTTATGCCAGAATCAAAATTACCAGAAATATTTGCTTTTCTCTGCCTTTGACAAAGACATGTCTTAGCCTCTGCCATGCCTAAGATAGAGTTAACACCAAAACAGTGGCATATCAGTAGCCATATCTGCTTTTCTGATTCCTTTCCTGATTCCAAAGGAAAATTTTAATCCTTTGGGGATCAGTTTAGAAATATAGAGTAAGGATAGACATTACCTTTCATTGTTTAATTTTAGCAAACATTGCTCTTCCTGACCTGTCTCCAAGGACTCTCTCCCATGCTCACTGGAGCACAGCAGACTCAGCACACAAATAGCCCCAGGCTGCCACCATGTCACCCCTGGGAAAGTCCAGGCAGCCCAACAATCCAGGTGTCTGCATCCATCTGTTCTCTGTGGCCCTGTGTCATTTTAGGTGCCGTTCCCACAGCTGAGCAGAGTCACATGTCCCTTCAGCTCCTGCCTCACTCCAGGGACCCAAAGCCCCATGAAGCTCCCTGGTAGCCCCTCTGTGGCATTTTCCTCGTCAGTGACAAGTCCCAGCGTCAGCCTGCTCACCCCTCAGCAAGACTCACCTCCTTCAGGCAGGGACTCCCCCGTCCTTCCCCACTTGGCCTGCACCTGCAGCTGGGACGAAGCACTCCGCAGGCCACATACCCTGCCTGCCTGTTTCTCATCTCTTGCAAAGATGTCGCAGCAAATCTGCTCTGTGGAATGAAGCGTCCTAAAAGTAACTTGATTACTTCTAAAACCAGCTGCTGGGAATTTTTGCACAGAATATGCATGGGGGTTGGAGGTTCAGGAAGATGTCAGGCCAGCATTTGTCTGGGAGTACTGCTGCTTCAGAGGTGGGCAGGGGTGGCTCCATACTAGGGGGTGACAGGCCGGGGCAGCCCCAGGCTGGTGAGTGGACAGGGTGTGGAGGAGTCAGAACTGGACTCTCAGGACATGGCAGAAAGCCGGGTGGTGGACAGAGACCTAATCCTGGAGTTCACCCCAAGGAATCCTCAGTATCAGGGTCCCTCAGGTCTCATGGCCAAGGGTCCCTGAATCTAGTCTCCGAATCTGGTTGTCATGGGAGGGGCCACAAATGCTTCTGCCTGTGGTTTCTCTGGAAGGACAGGGGAAGGACCTTTCCTGGCCCAGTGACTGGTCCCCTTCCCAGGGACAAAGAGCTTGGAGATGATGTCGAACTGGAGCATTTGGGGCGTCCCTAACACTCTGTCTCACAGTCATGACCAGATTACACGTCTCTGAAGCATTGTGTATCTGAAAGTAAATTTATTAAAATCCTCTGAGTCAAAACCACTCACCCACACTGTCTGACTCCCACCATGGGGTTAGTCGGGTGCTCTAGACGAAGCCTCACCAATAACAACGGAGCTAGATTAGCAATAAACATGTGGTATCAGAGCAAACATGGGTGGGATGGAGGTATAGCCAGCTCTCTGGGACAGCCGGGGTGCACCTTGCCTCGTGCTCAGCAGGAGCACAAGGCCCTCAGACAAGTACCCCTGATCCCTCAAGTCCTCCTCACTCCCCCTTCCAGTCCCAGCTGCAGACCACGGATCCGCGGCTCACAAATTGTGATGACTTTTAACATCTCACAGAGTGATTACATGCGTAAGGAGCCCTTAGGCAGTGGTTATCAACCTTCCTACTGCTGCAATCCTTTAATACAGTTCTTCATGTTGTGGTGACCTCCAACCATAAAATTATTTTTGTTGCTACTTAATAACTGTAACTTTGCTACTGTTATGAATTGTAATGTAAATATCTGATATGCAGGATATATTTAGGCGAGTCCTGTGAAAGGGTTGTTCAACCCCCAAAGGGGTTACAACCCACAGGTTGAGAACCGCTGCCTTAGGCTTATGCAAGAACCCTTTCCAGGCCATGCAGGAGCCAAGACCCTCCCTCAGACTGTGCACAAGAGGCCCCATCCATCTGCTGTGTGCAGGTGCAGGAAGAGGCGTCCTCTGGAGTTTTCGAGAGGGGTCTCCATGCCGGGTGCCTGAGTCCGGTGTCACTCTGAGTCTCCACTCCCCTCTGCACAGGAGGAAGACTCATGGCATGACAGTGGCGCTGCCATGGAGGAGTCACTCCCTGCTCCATGAGGGCATCAGAGCTGCCTGTCCTGTTGAGTCCCATGCCCTCAGCAGCTGATGCTCAGGAGCCAAGTCTTGGGAGAAAGAGTGAAACGTGGGCTCCCTGCCAGCTGCACCTTTGTGGCATAATCCCAGTTAGGGTGCCTGAGTGCAAACTGTGAGTCACAGGTGGGGCCAGGCCCCTGAGCAGCCCATGGAGCCGTGTTCACCCTGTGTTGGGGAGGCACATGCTTCTCACCCTTCAGTGCATCGTGAGACCTCAGGAGAAGCCCCCAGCCCTGGGGACAGCAGACCTCTGCCTGGTTATGGGCTGTGGGTCCTCGAATCGAGCCTCTCTGCCTTGGTGCCCACGAGCACAGGTGAGCTCCGGCCTAGTCAGCTGTGAGAACAGATCACACCCTGAGCACTGGCTTCAGACACCTGTAAGAAAAGCGCTGAACTCAAGGCAGAGGCCATCAGGTCAGGTGAAATCCCAGCTCTCTTTCTCCCTCTCAAATGCCATCTTTACAAAGAAAAGTACCTACATTCACGGTTCCCATTCTTACATATCTTTTTCTAGAGTTTTCTATGGGCTCCATGAAATGTCTTTTAATAAATGCATTTTTTGTGGAGAACACAATGAAGTTCATCCATATAATACTTTATTTCAATTTGATGAACACAGCATCCTGAGGAGATTCGCACATTCCAGTCCCCAGTCTGACAAAGCCAGCAGGTTTGGCCACAGTAATGCTAGGAAACATTTATCCCCAGACCCACAGGTTTTCCAAGAGAAGTATTTGTTCTCACACCTGCTAGTCTGCCAGGCACCTGCAATTTTGAGAATCCCTGTTGGGCTTTTCTGGGCAGCTCAGGTGCAACCTCAGGCTGGGCGCAGATGTGGAGCACGCAGGCTGGCGTCAGCCCCGGGCAATCGCAGTGCATCTCTGAGCCCAGCAAGCCACGTGGACCGTCACACCAGTGGCTTTGGCAGACATGGAGCCCGCCCAGCTTGCTAAGACCCGTGTACCCCACAAATGGGAGGAGTGGGGCTGGGCATTTGCTGAATGACAGTCACATCTACCAAAAGCATGATGTGTGGGTGCCTCAGAAATATCTGTAGCAGAAGCCAATGCCTCGGAGGCAGCTGTACGCTGATCCTCAGGTCAAACACCACACGTGCCCCATCTTACTCCACACCCTCAAGGCAAGTGATGACTTGCCCAGGAGCCACCCACCCCCAGGTTGTGGTGCTTTACTGATGACTCAGGGTCACTCAAAATAAAATCTCAACAAAAACTGGAAAATCCATAAAAATGTGAAACTTTTATTATTGTTACTGTTACTCCAATAGACGTATTTTCCAATGTGCACGAGAGATTATTCTGAATAATTGCGTAAGTTCTATTGGTGGCATCACTGTGGCAAATTACAGGAGAGTTGGACTCTAAACAGACTACAGAGTCTGGGAGAAAAATCAGCTCAAAATCAATCATTATACATGAAAATGTTCTAACAAAAATAAATAGTGTGCAAATTTCTCCTTAATTTTCAGCAAATGCCATGGCCAAGTGCCTTAAGCTTTCAGTCCCTCGTTATTGCGTCTTGGAAAATGGCTCTTCAGGTCCAAAGTGGCTGCTACAATAATTAAACTGAAGGCTGTGTTAGCCTGCAAGCCGACAGCTTGATTTTATTGTCACTAACTAGGACCATCTCAGAAAGCTGCTTCCTAATTGCTGTCAGAAACGAAGGTCTGAGTTAAATCTTTCGAAAACAAAAACAGATATTTTTGCTGTGAGTCAGTCAATATTTAATTGGAGAATATCTCCAACCCATGTGGAAGGTCAACTCAATTAGCTGCCAGGGACACCTGTCCCAGCCAGCTCTGTGTAAAGGCAGCCCATGCCTGCACTGACTCCGTCTTGCCTTCGTACACTTGAATTTACTTTTTTTTTCTTTCAATTGACTCATTTTTTCTTTTATCTTGAAGAAAACCTTATATCCTTGTGCAATTATAGGTTTAATGGCCTAGTTATATTCCTCATAATACCTCAAAATTATTAAATGATTTAAAAATAACTGCCCCTATGCTACTAAAACCATCCTACATGCCTCCAGGGTCAGCCACAGCACCTGCTAGGAAGACGTGTATGGGAACCCCCCGCCCCGCCCCCCAGACAGGCCCCTACACTCACCTTCCTGCAGCCACCCAGAGGGAAGTGCTGAGGGCCCCAGAGCCCTGAGACCTCCTGTGCCCGTTTGCTCCATTGTGCCTCTGAGGACGGGCCAGCCCCACACTGGGCCACAGGAGACCATGGCTGTCTCATCATCCCCTACCCAGCGCCTCTTTACGACACTGAAGACCACACCTGTTCCAAGCTGTAAAACCTTTAGAAAGTCAAACGAGCAGCATTTCCCTTGGTGTCACTTAAGATCACCTAGGAAAAAAGACGCTCCCCAAACTCCGTGTCACCCTCACATGATCATGTCATTTTAGGAGATGCTGATATTTCAAAGAACTGAAGAGCTGTGTTCCAATAACTTGAGCGCATGTCCCTTGTCCTTCAGCCAGACAAACGCCAAGGGCGGGGTGTGGCTTTTGCCTTCTACTCCTGCCCTACGCCTAGTATGCAGCAGGTGCATAATTACTGGCCCAAGGAGGGATGAACAAAGTGCTTCTTCACCTGCTCGTGCACAGTGCCAGGCTCCAGCCCTCAGCTCTTGAGCATGTGACAATGAAACCTCCCTGGATGGGAAGGGCTGGACCTCTGCACTCAAAGGTGTGTCACACGGCCTCTCTGTGCCCACGGGCTGCTCTGCAGGGGCTTCAGGGTGCTCGCGGTCAGGGTGGTCTGGCTGACGAGCAGCATCGTCCTCTCCTGCTCACGCTGCCTCTGGGGTGCTGGTTCCTGCTCTCCCCGCCCACCCTGTGCACAGGCAACGTCATCTGCAGTAATTGGGGGGAGCCCCCACTCAGGGCCTCAACCCACATTTTCTGGACCAACCCTGGTGTTGTCATTGAAGGAAACTGAGACTTTCCAAGGTCCTAGATTAAAACAGGAGCTCAGCAAAGATGCAGAGGGGCAGAGGAGACAAAGAGCTCACCTGCCCACACGGCACCTGGAGGTGGCCAGGAAAGGAGGCAGCAGGGCCGGGATGCTTTCCCAGAATTGGGCAGGTTTGCTTAATGTACCTCTGAATTGGCTGCCCCTGGTGGTCGTCTTTTCTCTGCCAGGTTACACAGGAGTTTGCCCTCCTGGGGTCGTGTGTTACCATCTAAATCCCCCTCCGTATTTAAGTATTGACATTGTTGGGTTTTGCTTTTGTTATTAACACAATGCTCCTCATCATCATCACCTCACATTCTGGAGGCTCCTGACATCATAAGGCCACTTCTGGTCTTGGTACTTTCCCTTCCACGTCGACGTCTCCGTGGCTACAGTTTTTATGAGCATGTCTCGCGCCTCTGGGTGGACAGACAAGAGCAAAGAGGACTGTGTTACCAGGGGAGGCTCAGGGGACTGGGAGGGCACGTCTGCCTCTCAGAAACATTTACATGGAACTTAAAATTCTTTTTCTGCCTTCCAAATAGCTCCTTGTCCTAGAAATCCTGCATTTATTTATTTATGGCTCTGAAGTTGCTGCCGGGCTGGACACCTGCTTTTGGGCAGGTCAGTGGGCTCCGCCGCATCTGGGGGCTGATTCCCAAGGCACTCCCTCATCAATAACATTCTAAATGGCTTCATTTATTAAATATTCAACACAAGAATGGAAAATAGGGTAATTCATTTTAGTGGGAGGGTTTCTGTTCCCCTAAAAGCTTTGCAGAAAAACAGCCCATAATGATTGCAGACTTCACACTAGTCCTGTGGGAAAACAAGGTAATCTTTTCAAGCCATAAATGAAAGGATCTCCCAACACACTCTCTGAAAAACCAGGAGCAGAGAGGAGGAGGTGTAAGCGCTCGTTAACAAGCTGCGTTCTTGGTTGCAGCCTGCGCTGGGAACACAAGGCCTGGGGGCAGGTACTTCCACCCCCTTGCCTGGGCTGGAGCTGCCCCAGGTCAGCGAGAGACACAGCTCCTGCTGCTGGGGGGGGGGGGGCATCCATCATGCGTGGGGTGCCTACAGGGGCCAGGTGTTTGGGAGCATATGCTAGTAGAGTGGCCAGGGCTTAATTGCTGCTGTCAAGCCTCAGAAATCAGATTTATTATCCATGGTCTTAAAGCCCTCATTAAGAGTTTGGAGTTGGGGGGTGGGCAGGAGTCTTTTCCCAATCTCCTACCAAAATGAATGAGTTCAGCAACAGCTATTTTTATAATATAGCTCATGACTTTAATTTCAAATTTGAAAATGTGCACAAAGCCCAGATGACATCAAACAGGTTGACAAACCTTAAGAGCCACACACAGCCAGCAGGTGGACTGGAACTGGGAAGGGTTTGGTGAAACAGACTCCTGGGCATCAGGCAGGAGGCACCCGTACGGATGGCCCTCCGGGCTCTTGTGGGCACTTCTGTTGCACCCAGTGTGGATTTTTTTCCCACTAAAAGTACCTTTGGATTGTCCTCTGTAAATCCAGTATGTTTCCAAACCAAGACTTGTTTGCTTATTTACTAGAGATGCTAAAATTACTAATTTTAAGAAGGCTTAATTTTCAGGTGCACAGACATAATACTGCTTATATGTTAAGACATCATAAAATTACTACCTTGAGTTTTCTCAAGATATAATTCAGATACTATAAAATTAACCCTTTAAAAATAAAAGTAGGCAGTTGAGTGGTTTTGGTCTTGATTACTGTAGCTTTGTAGGAAGTTTTTAAATTGGGAAGTTGGAATCCTCTAGCGTTATTTTGTCAAGATTGATTTGGCTGTTCTAGATTAATGTCCATAGAATTTTAGGATCATCTTGTTCATTCCTTCAAAGAAGGCTGGGATTGCATTGAACCTGACCATCCACTCGAGGAGACACAATCTTACTCATTTCTGCATTGTTCTGTTCTCCAATTTGGGTATTTCCCCCTACTCTAATTGTGACCTTCCTTCTCCTGATGTGAGGTGAGTTTGGTCTTCAGGAGGAAGATTAGGTCATTCATTTCAGGTCTTGCTTCTTTTTAGTGCAGGAATTTGCAGCTATGAATTTTCCTCTAAGCACAGCTTTAGCTGCCATGCCTCAGCTGGCTTCTTTGAAAAATGGACATACCACCTAAGTTTAGTTTGTTGAATTTTCTGCTTTTATTCACCTCAAAATAATTTCATATTTTGCTTGTGATTTATTCCTCAAACCTTTGGTTAGTCAGGGATGTTGTTTAATTTCCAAATGTTCATAAATTTCCCAAATTTCCTTATACTACTGATTTCTAATTTTATTCCACTGTGTTTATAGAATACTTTGTATGATTTTAAGGTTTTCTATTTGCTGAGCTTTGTTTTGTGGCCTAGCATGGAGTTGGTCCTAGAGAATGTTCCACATGCACTGGAGAAGTGTATACATACATGTTTTCCACTGTTACCTGGCAGGGTGCCCAGGGATGCTGTCAGGTCCAGCTGGCTGACGGGGGCCCAGGGATGCTGTCGGGTCCAGCTGGCTGACAGGGGCCCAGGGATGCTGTCGGGTCCAGCTGGCTGACGGGGGCCCAGGGATGCTGTCGGGTCCAGCTGGCTGACGGGGGCCCAGGGATGCTGTCGGGTCCAGCTGGCTGATGGGGCTGTTCCAGTCCTCCATCTCCTTGATGACCTTCCGCTTGGTCTCCAGCTCCATCATTGAGTCATGTCGTTTTCCTTCACTTTTGTCAGCTTTGCTTTCTGTGTGTGGAGGCTCTAGTTTTAGGTACATATATGTTGATAATTGCTATATCCAAGCCTTTTAAAGTGCCCTTGTATGTGTCTAGAAAGAAACTTGCCCTTGAAGTCTATCATATTTGATACTGATAGAGCCAGTTCATATCTTGTGGTTACTGCGCTCAGTAGAACTTGCCCTGTTCCTTCAGTTCCAAGCTATTTGTATATTTGTCCATAATAAGCATCTCCTGTAGACAACAGATAATGGTGGTTTCGTTACTTGTTTTCGGTATATGGTATGTTGGTATTGTTCTTGTCCCTCATTATTGCCTTTTTGTGTTACGTGCATATTTTCCAGCATAGCATTTTAATTTCCTTGTTATTCCTCTGGCTACACAGTTTTGATTTACTTAGTTATTTTGCCCTGGAGGTTACAATTCATATGTACCTTACCTTACACCAGTCTAGTTTGGATACCACCAGTTTCATTTCAGCAGAATTGGAAAGTCTTTGCTTCTATTAGCTACCTTCCTTCCCACTACTCGGTGCTATTATTCTCACACAAATCTGTCCTTTTCTTTCAGCCTGAAAATCCCCTTTAGAGGCAGTCTGGTAAGAATGAACTTTCTCCGTTTTCCCCCCTTGAAATGTCTTAATTTCTCCTTCATTTTTAAAGGATATCTTTTTGCTTATAGATCAGTTTTATTCTTTCAAACTTTAAATATCTCATCCCACTACTTTCTAGTTTCCATGGATTTTGATGAGAGATGAGCAGATAATCTTAATGAGGCTCTTTTATATAGATATGACCTGATTCTCTTTTGCTGTTTTCAAGATTCTCTCTGCCTTTAACTTTTGACAGTTTGAATTTTATGTGTCTTGGCGTGGAGCACTTTGAGTTTATCCAAATTGGAGCTCTCTAGCTTCTTGATTCTGTGAACCAATATTTTCTTCATCAGACTTTGAAGTTTTCAGGAATTATATCTTAAAATATTTTTCCTGCCCCTTCTGTCTCCTCCTTCCCCTTCTGAGACTCACTCCTTGCAGTGTCGGCATGCTGGGTGGCCTGCCTCTGGTCTCTGAGCCTCTGTTCACTTTTCTTTATTCTTTTTTTCATTTTTTCTTCAGATTAGGTAATCTTAATTGACTCACCTTCAATTTTTCTAGCTGGTTCTTTCTTCTGCCTGCTCAAATCAACTTTTGAGACCCTCTAGTGAATTTTTCACTTGAGGTATTGTATTTTTCAACTCCAAAAAATTATATCTTCTAGTCTCTTTGTCTTTATTGATGTTATCTATTTGTTGAGACACAGTTCTCATACTTCTTTTTAGTTTTTAAACATGGTTTCCCTTTTGTTCTTTATACTTATTTAAAATAGGTGATTTTAATTATTTGCCTACTAAATCCAGTGTCTGGCCTTTCTTGAATAGTTTCAGTTGATTGCTTTTTTCTTTGTATTTCTTAATTTCTTCTTGATTTGCATGTCACATTTCTGTCATTGTTGAAAACTGAATATTTTAGATAATACTATGTGCCCACCGCTGAAATCAGGTTCTTCCCTTCCCAGGTGTTTTGTTGCTGCTCTTTGCCTTTGCTTTTGTCATCACTGTTGTTGAGTGACTTTTCTTAACTAATTCTGCAAAGTCTATATTTTTCTATCATGTTTGGCTACTAAATTTTCTGCTTGATTAACTTGTTGTTCAGTTAAAAACTAGACAACGATCTTTTAAATGCTGGACTCTGTATCTCCCCATCTTTGCAGAGGCAACCAGCATCATGGTGAAGCACATCTACTACACCCTCAGCCTTCACGTCCTGTGTGTGCAGAGCCTTGGGGTCAGGCCCAGGGGACAGCTTGGGGAAGGGCTTCTCACAGCCTTGCACATGCGGGGAGCTTTCTAGAATCCCAAGAACTTGTCAGAGATTCCCTAAATTACAGTAGACCTCCCATTCCCAAGACTTTCCTTTCAAGCTTTTTGGTTAGCCTATTATTGGCTTTAATTCCTATTCACTACCTCAGACAGGTCCAAAGTTAAACAATTTTCTCCAATTATTTTTGGCAAATGCCTCCCAAGGAAAGGCTTTATGTATTGTGCAAGTTCTGAGCCAGGTCTAATAAAGAAACCCTTGCAAGTGAGGCTCTCCACAAGGCTGAGAGTCATGTCATGACATTTCAGTCCTCTGCAAACAAGACTTGGCAGGAGGTCGGCTGCAAGCCACTACCTTCTAGTGCTGGGCTGCCTGGATTCCCTGTGCTGCAAGCCAGTTTTCAGAGAAGCTGTGAAGCTGCTGAAAGGCTATGAAAACAGGGTGAGCAAGAAAGCTGCCAAGTCCACTGGTACATGGCCACCCATACCTGACCCCTAAGGGGGCTGAGTGTTCACTCCACGGGGTGGCCCTGAAGCCCCAAAGCCAGGGTAGTCTAAGGGACAGGCAAGGACACTGCAGGAGTGAATGAATGGGACAAGGCACTGTGAGAGGGAGCTGACCGCAGGGCCTCTGTCCCATTGTAAAGAAACCAACTTCACTCTGAGAAAAAAGGGGAGCCAAGCAGGGTTTGGGTAAGAGCAGCTGGCCAGAGCTCACTCCAGGACCTACTCAGCAGGTCCACAGGGAGGACCTTACAGGCAGGGCAGGGTGGGAGCAGAGGGAGGAGAGAGACTTTAGGAAGTCATCACCATGACCACAGTGGCCAGAGAGGTGCAATAAGCCTTCAAATCAAAGCACAGTTTGAAGGTGAAGACCTCAGGACTTACAGATGGGTTGAGTGTTTCTAGAAACCTTACCTAAAGTCAGCATTTGAAAGGGGGCAGTGCAGGTTTGTGGGGACGAGAATATCTGGCATGAGACATCAATACCATTGAACTCACAGAGAGGTGGGGAGGTGGCAGCAAGATGGAGAGCCAGGGAGGTTGGAGATGGAGACTGGGAGCAGCCAGCATTGGGACGAAATGCAAAGCAGGGATTCAGGCCCCGTTCACCACAGCAAAGAGTCCAGACCCAGAAGACAGAGAGAAGTTGGGGTGACAGTCCCCAGATCCACGGGTCTGCAAAACAAGGAGTATCAGCTCCCAAGATGAAAATGTCCTGCCTGTTATCCAGCATTCACCTCCAGTTGTCTGACTTTAGAAACTCCACGATGCTCTCTGGGCCTCAGTTTCCTCACCTGTAAATTGGGTATAATGGTCAGTCCGGCCATATTAGCCAGGAACTGGGGCAACCATGGGTCTGAGCATTGCCATGAAGTGTTGGCAGAGGTGACTGAGATCTCCAGTGAGCCACCATCCTGTGGTGGGCAGCATCCAATCAGTTGATGGTCTTACGAGCAAAAACTGGGGTTTCCCAGAGATGCAGAAATTCCACCCCTAAACTCCTGCCTGAGTCCCAGCCTCCATGGAGATTTTGGACTTGTCAGCCCTCATGATCCCCCAAGATAATCCCTGGAGATAAGCCTCTTCCGTGTACCAGTGTCCTGCTGGTTCTCATCCTCTGGAGGACGCTGGTGACCAGGACCTGGGCAGGACTTGCCCACAGCCGCCTCTCACACAGCTGTGGCTGAGTTACCTTGTCATGGCCACCAGAGTCTTTGCCATCAGAAAGAACAAGCCGGAGGGGAGGGGTCAGTTTTCCAGTTAGCCTATTTCCCGTCCTCTCTTTTCTCTGGTTGTGTGTGGGTTATAGCTGGTCTCGTCCTTGAACAAGGGCAAGAGTCCTCAGGCCCATTACCATCCCTCTGCCCACCCTTCCCCATTCAGGGCCTGTCCCCATGGCCAGGCTCTCCAGGACGCAGCTGGGGGACCCCAGACGACCTTGGCCAAGAGGACACACACCGGGCCAACTACTGTGAGTCAGCCAGTGTTCTCGTTAGAACAGGAGCTTCAGTCTCAGCTTCTTAATAGCTTGATCTGATCAAATAATTCAGACTCATACTCTCCAGAATGTGCTGGCCTTAGAGAGAAAGGGGGGCTCGCTGCAGAAAGCGGGGATGCAATTCCACCTGATCTCATTTTTATTCATAGATATGCTCTAGTTTCCACTAAGCTCAAGATGGGATGAGAGGGAGGGGAATTGACCCAGACTGGTCCCTGCCCCCCATGAGCTCACAGGGGGGCTGGACAGAGACACGGTTGAGCAGACAGGGGGCAAGCACTCCACCAGGCAGGTGGATGGTCTGGCATCTCCTACATTCCAGGGCTTGCTTGCTTTAGCCCCCAAGTGCACAGTCCCACCTTGGGGCGAGAGAAAACAGCTTCCAGGATGGACACCTGACAAACAGCAGTGGATCCAAGGAGGATCCTGCTGTCCTCAGCCAGTCAGGGTCAGGGAAAAAACTGACAAAACACTCCTCCAGTTGTAAAGAATGAAAATCGAGCCATAATTATACCAGAAAACTCCATTTCTAGAAAACTCTGCATGCATACATCCTCCTGTGCTAGAAATTCCAGAATCAGTGTCATCATGGGATTGCAAATTAAAACTCCAAGGGGCACCACCACACCCCTGCTAGGAAGACCCAAATCCAAAACACTGGCCCCAGTGCTCCTGAGGATGTGGGCAGCAGAGGCTCTTGCTTGCTACTGGATGAGGACAGCACAGCCACCCAGGAGCCAGGTCACAGAGCTTCCTGCTTCCAACACGAGCCCCGAAAATCGTGCTCCTTGGCATGTACACAAGCACATGACATCCAGCACTTGGTGTATACACAAGGACATGCCGTCCAGCAAGTGGCATGTACACAAGCACATGACATCCAGCACTCGGTGTGTACACAAGGACATGCCATCCAGCACGTGGCACGTACACAGGCACATGACATCCAGCACTCAGTGTGTACACAAGGACGTGGCATCCAGCACGTGGCATGTACACAAGGACGTGACATCCAGCACTCAGTGTGTACACAAGGACGTGCCGTCCAGCACTAGGTGCGTACACAAGGACATGACATCCAGCACGTGGCATGTACACAAGGACGTGCCATCCAGCGCACACCAGGTACACAAGAACGTGACATCTAGCACTTGGCATGTACACAAGGACGTGACATCCAGCACTCGGTGTGTACACAAGGATGTGACATCCAGCACTCCGTGTGTACACAAGGACATGACATCCAGCACTAGGTGCATACACAAGGACGTGACATCCAGCACTTGGCATGTACACAAGGATGTGCCATCCAGCGCACACCAGGTACATAGGACATGCTGTCCAGCACACACCGTGTACACAAGGACATGACCTCCACACCCAAGTAACAACCTGCATGCAACGTCACTGCAGTGTCACTCATAATCACTGAAAGTCGGAAGCTACCAAGAGGGGCAGATAGACCAGGCGTGCCCCATGGGGAGTATTAATCGCCACTAGAAGAAACCAGCTCCTGAGCCATGACCAAGCTCAGTGGGACCTTAACACCTTCTGCTCAGTGACAGGAGCCGGTCTGCACTGCATGCTATTCCAACCCTGTGACATCCTAGAAAAGGAAAAACTATGGGGACAGTGAAAAGGCCAGTGGCTGACGGGGAAAGGTGAGCAGATGGAGCAGGGACTTACAGGGGTGAGACGGTTCTGCAGGAAGCCCGGCAGTTGGTACAGCCACTACGCACTTGTCCAACCCCCCAAACACCCAGACTGAGCCTGAAGGGAGCCCTGGCCCGGAGTGACGATGACACATCTGTGTGGGTTGCTGACTGCGTCCCATGTGTCTCTCAGCAGGGAATGTCGGTGGTGGGAGGCCACAGGCTGGGGTCTGTCTTGGAATACCCACTCTATGTTGAATTGACCTACGTTAGCCCTAAACAAAGTCCGTTTTCTTTTTTAAGTAAAAGGAGGCAAGAGAGGCCCAGACAGGCACTGTCAGAGAGGAAAACTCACCTCGGTTCCTGCTTGGAAAATGCAGAAAGGGCTATGACCCCAAGTGCCGGCCAAGGCCGAGGTGGACGTCCCGGAGAGCTGCCAGGAAAGGGCCCGGCCCACAAGGAGACCCAGCTTGCACTTCTAGTGCACAGAGCTGTCAAGGACTACGTGTGTATGCTCGTACATCAGCAGGACGGGGTGAACCGTCAGGGCCCAGCGCTGGGTGTCTGATGCTGTTCACACACAGCTGCCACAACCCAGTATCCTACAGCTGGCTTCTCACTTACTGCAACTTGGGGATTATCCCCACCTCACTTCTTTTCACGGCTGCATACCATCACCATGTGCAATTTGTGTGCCCAATTCCTATACACTGGTTGGAGGAATTTCGAAGTCTTTTTTGGTTCAAATTTCGTTTGTTCCTTTTTACTGTGAATAACACTGAGCTAACACGAGGCCACATTTCCCCTCAGTTGTCTCTGTCTCAGGCCAGAGAGGGGCGTCTGGCTTCGTGGGACAGCGTCAACTCAGTGCAGAAGCCCCAGACCTTGCTAATCTTGGAAGACTCACCTGTCAGCTGCTGTGGGGCTCTGCCAACCACCTGCTTGAAACTTGGGCTCCTCCTCCTTTGTCCTCAGCCCTCAGGAGCCAGCAGCTCCAGCTGGACCACCCTGCTGACCAGGAACCTCCTCAGTGCCGGGCCATGGCAGGGGCCCCCAGGTAGTATGACCTCCACCCCTCGGAAGGTTCCCACAAAACCCAACCCTACACAGAGACCAGACTGCGGGAACAGCATCTGCAGAGGCAGCAATCCAATTGGGGAAGCCAACCCACGTTTTCTCTGTCTCTGCTGATTTGGAAAGTGGCAAAGGTTAATTTCAGGGGGGTGTTTGGCAAATCAGAAGAAACAGGCCCCAGAAGGAGAGATGGGGGGAGTGGGGGAACAGAGGGGGTGTCACAGCCCAGGCCCCAGAAGGAGAGATGGGGGGAGTGGGGGGCCCGAGGGGGTGTCACAGCCCCGGCCCCAGAAGGAGGGCGGGGGGGCGTGGGGGGACGGCGGGGGTGTCCCCGGCGGGGCCGCCGGCGGGTGTGGGGGGGTG
>CAUYPK010148357.1:0-17218 GCA_963574355.1 Loris lydekkerianus | reverse complement strand
TCCCCATAGTCTTGTGCTATAGTTGGGTTATAGCCTTCATGTGAAAGCTATAATTTAGCTTCATAGTAGGGCTGAGTACATTGGATACTTTTTCTTCCAATAAAATTGAAATTCTTAGTGGCTCAAGCCATTCCAAATGTTTTCATAAGGTACTTTCAAAGAGATTTGGAAAAAAAGTAAAGACAAAATTTAAAAAGCTAAGAGAATGGATAATGTGTGGCATTCACAGAAAATCTTTGTCTTTGGGACATTTTAACTTATCTCATGAAAATATTTTTGGACTTTACATTAAATTGTTGCTTATTAATTTGCAAGATGAAAGAGAGATGAAATGAAAACCAAATTGTCTGTGGAGAAATATGAATGCAAATAAAAATGTTATATTCTTAGGTTAGAAAATGTGCTTGACTTCAAAAGAGTTATGGAATTCACTTACCTGCCCACATTTAGTTAATGAAATGCTACTGAAATGCTGCTTTCCTCCAGTACTTTATGCCAGAGTCTAAGAAAGGCTGAGGATTAATAGCAGAGAAAAACAGCTCCCTGTTTGGCTGAATAAATATTGCACAAACACTAAACTCTATGTGGGATCATTAGTTTTTTTTGTCATAGTATCTCTGGAATTGAAAAATCACAAATCCCTCTCCAGCTTAGTTCTTTTATGCAACAAAAGCATTACTCAGACCAGCTAAGATGTATTCTTTCGGATTCTGTCATCTCCGGAATGTCAAACAGGTTCAGTAGACACCAAAAACAGCTTCTCTTTTTCATGTGGAAAAGTTAAGTAAGAAAAGACTCATGTGTGAAAACTGCCCCACAATTTACTGTCATTTTATTTTAATTTATGTGATTCAATTTACATGTAGACTGACTGGAATACAGTATTAGAGAAAAAAAGTATTATGAAGAAATTAATATTTGGGGGCATAAAGTTGACCATTAAAAAAACATTTTAAATCTATGCATGTGTTTGAGGGAAATCAGCATGACTATTATATATAAGATTAACATTATTTTTAAATGAACTATGCTTAAAAACATCATGCATATATTCTTTGATTAGAAAAATTGTTTCAATAGCCATCTGAAAATTTGAAAGACTTATGGTCTTTAATATGCTATCACTTTTAGCCAGACAAGCATATTTTTCTAGAAGATATTGCTTCAATAGAATATAAATTAACCACAGACATGATAAAATGGCCAGAGCTGGCAGGAAGGGGAGAGAGCTGGGTGATATTAAGTAATTAAATGAATAAAATATGGTGAACTTTTATCAATAAATATTTAGCCAGAGTTACTTTTATTACTAAAAACAGAAAAATATGATTGATAATTAATATTTATATATCTACTCTTTGTTAATTAAAATTATTAATATTAATATAATTAAAATTATTTATGCTTAATCTGATTGACTTGTAAGAATGAATGTGCACATGCCTTTTACTGAGTGCAAGATGTGGATTAAGGGTGAAGGAAGCTCAAAGCCTGTGGCAAGGAAAAAAGAGTGTTCCGCAAACTAAAATAGAAGGAAGGGAGGGTGGGCGGGAGTGTCTTTAAGACAAAGTGTCCAGCATTTTCCTCGGGTAGGACCAATCCCCTTCTGCTGGTCACTGATCGTCTCCCTTGTCTTGGGTCAGATACTGATCATCTCTCTGCTCCTTCTCCTCATCTGCAAGGTGGTCACAGCTCATTATACTGCTAACATACTCAAGCAATTGTAATGGGAGTTCCACAATGATAAAGCTGTTGCAACCCTCACCAGAATGCTACAAATGAGGTCTGAAAAGTCCAACTCTGTAAAATTGTGTGTTATGATTGCAAGATTAAAGAACTTCTCAGTGTAAGCTCACCATTCAAATCAGAAGCCAACTACCAGTTGTTATCACAGCCAATTTATGTTTTTATAGAATCCACCATCATGGTATACAAATGACAGGATTAGCATTGTTAAGTTTTGTGAGAAAAAAGCTAGTCTATGAAATATCATTTTCTAATGTTTTATTTCTGGATATATTTAACTTAGAACAAACTGTGAGATATGCCATCATACAATACCTGTCTCTATGCAAATTAAAATCAAATAATTAACTCTCAATAAGTTTAGGGTTTCAATTCAGCAACAAACATGTATTGCACTCTTAATAAAGGCCAACAGTCATATAAAATGTTATCTCATTTAGGTTCTACGACTCTTTGCTCTAGGCTCTCTCTCTCTGCAACTGATTTGAAACAAGGACTTCTGACACCTGAACCTTCTGCTACAACTCGTGCCTCAGCTAAAGTAACTGAAAAAAATTTTTTTAATACTCTCTGAATATTTACTAGACATATTTGTGTCTATCTCTAATAGCAGCAAAGCGCAGTACTCCACAGTGTAATAAATTTTAAAAGCTGCAAAGCAGAAAAAGAAGGTGTAATAAGGTATGTTAGAACAGATGTCAAACATAAGTCACATTCATCAGAAAGCAGCCACTTGGAAGCATCTTGCAGAAGAAACCAAGACTCAGAGAATTGAAGTGACCGATTTAAAGGAAACTTTTTACTACTGGCCAGCATTTGAACCTAATGTGTCTGATCAATCTTTTTTCAGGGCGCATACTTTTTAATTTCAAAATGTTAATGAGGTACAAATGTTTTAGTTTCTCCTGTGTGAAGTTATCTCAGGAATGGAGAAATAAACACTCTACATACTCATCATTCCAATTTTATTTCATGCTACCCAGAACCGCTCTATTTTCAAAGGAAGAGGAAGGACATAAAATTTTCATTTATGTATGTGACAGAACTATATTTGGAGTAAATTTTATAACATAATCAACTAAAATAACTCACAATCTCATGCAATTCATCTCTTACATGACTATGTTGGAACAAGGCACATAAAAAAATGTGAATCAAAGAAAAACTATTCTTAATCCATCAACTGCAAAAAGATTCCCATAATTATAATATAAAGGTATCTTTAATAGATGGACATTAGCAGAATATTCCATTAGCATTCATCAAATGTTTCTAAAACATGTGAGAGTATATGTGCTTCACGAAGAATGATCAGTGAGAGAAGAGGTCGCCCACCAGCAATTGACTTCTCTTTATGTCAGGCTGACCTGGTCTTAGCTATAATTTCTGATGAAGGAGCTGGAATCACAACTTTGCATTTAAATATTTGGCAATCCTGTCCTGTCACTGAGGAAAATCAGGGCAGTTGGGTGAACATGGGGCAGGATGCCTCAGAGGAATTCACTGCATTCTGACTCTTGGTCATCACCTCGTGAAGAATCTTTATTAAGGGAAACAAGGGCAGCTCCAGATTTTCCATGCAAGGGGGGCAGGAGAAAGAGGAATCTTGACCAGCTGTGTTGACATTTGCCTACATTTCAGATAAGATTGAGGAAATATCTATTTTCCTCATTAGAAGGAGAACAAGACTTGTGAAAATAAAGAAACAGAATAAGTTTTCCAAGAGAAAAATTCTCTTGCAGCTGAGACCACACACACACACACACACACACACACACACACATACACACATGTGCACAACCCACCCAGGTTTTGTGATGCCCCAGGATGGCAGCAAATAAGCTCATGCCTGCTCAAGACATTGGCTGAAGCTGCAGAGACCTTATGCCCGGAAATCACAGGCAGTTCAGCAGAGATCTTGGGACCAACTGTGGAGAACAGACTGCACCAGTGATTATTCTGCAGGGGCCTTTGCCAAAAGACGAGATCTGCTCCAGATTCCCACTGCCACCCTTCTCTTTCTCCTGTCCTGAGTACTAATCACACCACCTGGAATTTAAAGCAACTCTGGGAAGAAGAAGGTATTATGCCTGAGTTGAATGAGATATTTTTCCATAAAGCAGGGGACCACTGTAGAAATTAAAAAAAAAAATGATTTTTAAAAATAGTAAGGTTGGTTTTCCTGCACATTTGAGTTTGCAGAGTGAGTTTTGTACCCTACATCTGTGTTAACTGGACAGCTGGACAAGTGGAGTTAGTGTTCCAAAAGTAATGGGAATATTACTTTTGTCATATTCCCATGAGTAGAGCTGATATGCTCACTTACTCCACTGCCATTCCTGTAAGTATAACTCTGCTCTGTCCCTTATGTTCTGGGTGACTGAAAACCCAAGTTCTTCTCTCTTGGTCTCAGTTTATGTGAAAAACACAAATAGTCTGATATCGCCTATCATCCTGAAAGTCAAATGCTAATGTTCGGTGTCTTCAGCTGTATGCCTTCCCCACCGAGCCACATACTATGAATCCCCTTCCAGAAAAGCAGGTGCAGACTTCCACCATGTGTCCGAGAAGTCACTCTAAGACTTACCTCCAGCCTCAGCCTTGACTGGTTTGCCCCCATCCTCCCTTTCCTCCAATCTCAGCCCTGTCTGATCTCAAACTCTTGATCTCTGATCCTCCCCTCAGTCCTACCTTTGGCACTGTGGACTTGAAGTTTACACATCATCTCCCAGGGTGTGACTTTTGTAGACTTGACTTGTCTTTTCCATTCTCTGCATCTTATTTTTCTGTGGGTATAAAGTTCCCTACTCCAAGTTCAGCCTTTCAGTCCTTACCCTGGAAATTCATCAAATGTCTAATCTGGCTATCTCTGTCTCCCTAAGAAGGGTGAAGTTGGACAGATAAAATGAAGGGAAAAGCTCTCTTTGAAAAGTTTTAAACATACAGACGTGCCATAGTTTATATTTTAAATATAAAATATCATATATTTTAAATTTAGGTATCTCAGGAGTAGAAAAACAAACACCACATGTTTCTAATAATTGGGAGCCAAGTGATAGGTACACGTGGGCACAAAGGATGTAAAGGACATTGGAAACTGAGAAATGGAGTGTGAGTGGGGGGGGAGGGATTGAAAGTTACCTGTTTGGTACAATGAACAATAGTATCCTGGTCATAGGTAGACAAAAACCCCTAACTTCAGCATTATACAATGAATCTATGTAACAAAAACATTTGCACTCCCTTAATATTTTGATATA
The DNA here is from genome assembly GCA_963574355.1 of Loris lydekkerianus. Taxonomy (NCBI): domain Eukaryota; kingdom Metazoa; phylum Chordata; class Mammalia; order Primates; family Lorisidae; genus Loris; species Loris lydekkerianus. The sequence continues at coordinate 12,212 of CAUYPK010148357.1, read as the reverse complement.
ATAAAAAATGTAAAGGCACCTCATTTCTCTAGCAAATGTCCAACACCTAAAAACAGAGCACCACTTGTCCTCACCCTTTGCCACTCTGAAATCCTCTGACTGCCATCCCATATGTTCTTCCCCAGTTCTACCTGTTTACAAATGAATGTTCATGGAATAGCCCGAAGAGCTCCCTAAATTATTTTAGGCTTAGGTATTTGATAGGTGTCAGCACTTAGTAGAAAAATGATCACGGAGTCAAATGGAGTACAAATATCTCTACAACTTACCAACCTTGAGCCTTGGTTTTCTCACCTCGCAAACAGGGATGGTAATGTCAGCCACAGGGCTGCTCTGAGAGTCAGCATAGGTAGCGCCTACCTCAGAGGATGATACATAGTTGGTACTTAATAGTAGTTTTTCCCAACTCCCACTGAACACCACCAAGATGATTCCTTGCATTTATGGGACAAATATGTACTGACTGGGGTGTCATAGGATGCAAATTAAAAAGGCCAGATATCAGCCAAGCCCACTCAAGTTCCAACTCTCAGATAATTACTCAAAATGTAAGTAATCACTTCAAAAACCTCCCTATCTGTAATTTTAGCTCAGATTTAGCTGGGCTATTTATTACATGGCCTGTAACTTCGTTGCTCAGCTCCCCTTCCAAAGTGAGCCCAAGGTTAATGGACTGTTGAGTTGTTGCCACACCCAAAGAGAAGGACAGAGGGGATGAGCTTGATGCTCTTTCAGGGTCAAGTTCATCATGTGCCCACTGAGCACCTGCAAGATGATTCCTTGCATTGATGGGACAAATACGTAGTAGACAGGAAAAGGCAAAGGCTGGCCTATTGGCCCCAAAGAGATTGAGACGCAGCCATTGTGTTCCTGAAGATTCAAAGCGAAGCCTGTCTAGTTTCTCCAGTTAGGGGCCAGAAGGTCAATCTCTCTTCTCCCTCTCTTGGGGCTAGAGTGTTTGCCTTTAGTAAACACAAAGAATCACCTCATGGTGATTATTATCACATTCTTATCACCTCTGACAGCTGCTTTCTACTTAAGGAATGGGAACCTCCAAGGATTTCAAGAAGCAAGACCATCATAGGAAAGGAATTTGAGATGATTAGATGAGAAAATTAAAATTACTTCCACACCTCTATCAGCTAAAGCGAGAGAAAACTCTGAAATAGATCCTTGCTACTCTTGTTCTAAAACAATGTCCAACTTATATTTTCTTTATTAAAATTTTTAATTTTTTTTTCAATTTTTCAGAATGGGCCAGTGTATAATGCCTGAATCTGAACACATAAAACAAAACCAAAAAACAAACAAAAGAAAACTCAGGATAAAGTGTCTTTAAGAACATCATAATTGTAGTAAAAAATAGCACAAAATATCGAAAAGTTCCTGGAGCTATATCTCAAAAGGTTGAAATAACCTAAATTACAAAGTGATAGAAGTCCCTATTGAGCGTAGATAATTTATGGTGTTTGCACAGGGAAAGACATTAGCCAACCACAATTCATGCTAAGGAGAATTTTGAACAAAGTCCAGATGGTGTTTCAGCAGTAAAACACAGTTATCCTGGGACTATCTGGTGAACAACAAAATCATTGAAGTCAAGCTCACCGCTCATTATAAGAATCAAATTCAACAGAAGCAGAACTGAAACAATAGAAAACAGTCGTGCTACATTTTTCCATTAGTAATGGCACTATTGTCTTTATTTTACTGCCTAATTTTTATTTAATGCACAAATCATATATTTACTGCAATAAAGGAAACAAAAAAGGGAAATTCCACCTTTTCATCATCCTAATACATGTATGTAACTACAAGCACATGCAAAGCCAATTCAACACAACTGAAATCAAAGCGTATCTTCAATTTGTATATTTTTTAATTTAACTAAATATTAAATAATTATTCAGTATAGTCATTTTTTGGTGGCTTTATAACATTCTGTTTAATTTACATGCCATAAAATACCATTCAAATTCTCTGCAAACTTGCCAGTTAGGATGTCTTCAAGTTTTTTATTGTTCCAGTATTATTATTTTTATAAATAAAACTACAAGGAGTATCTCAGGCAAATAATTATTGTCCCTTTTGGATGTTTTTTCATAAGCACCATAATCTTTTTTAAAAGGCGATAATATAACTCCAACATGACTTTAAATGCATTTTTGAATTTTTTGGCAAATCGTTTGTTTCATGTTTAGTGTTTTCCTGCATCTGTGCTAACATGTCCACTTAAAAATTTTCCTTTTCATAAAGCTGTCTCCAAATTCTATTGCGCTCAGCTGACTGCTCACAGTGAGTTCCATTTTACTTGGCTCCACACAATTACAGGAATATGGATGATTTACAATCCAAATCATTTGAGCTCATACATTTCACATAGGGTAAAACAGAGTTGACAACCTCTCTAGAAAATGTTAAAAGGGTGGCCCATGTTTTCATGCACTAGTAAGTGATTTCTTAGTTAAATCTGAATGAATTTGAATATGTAATAGAGCCAAAATAGCCCACGAGTCTGGATTTTGTGGAATGCACAGCATGGGATAATTTCTCTACTGAAATTAAGCATTTCTTTAATTAGCTAAGTCTCAAATCTATTTTTCTTTTTTATTCTTGACTCAGTAACTCCCATCATGCTACTGCTTCTTTTCTAGAAATAGAAAGAGATTAAGTGTTTTCTTAGAGACACAAAGTTTTATTTTAAAGCAGAAATCTTCTTGCGGCAATTTTGCATGGTTTCTAAATTGTCTAAAAGTTCACTACATCTTTAAATTGCTTTTCCCTCTGTTCTCTTCCCCTGTGGTGGTTTACAGAAGGGAGGTACGGGCTGGAGGGGCATACCTTGTTACACAGCCCAGCAGGGCCATTTGGAAGAGACCCAACACCAGAGAAAAGCTTTAGTAATTAACAAGCTGACACAATTTATATGAGTATTAAAGAGGAATTGATACTGATAACCTTATAAAAATTCCTGTTTAAAATACTATGGAGTCCTCAACTGCTGTAGCAAAGTATGGTGGGATGATGATAAAAATGAGCTTTCAAATATTCTTAAAAATCACACAAGATAACTTGTGTGATTGACTTGGTAGAAAGAGGGGTCATAGGTCTTAACTTAGAGCTAGAAACAGTAAAGGAATTTAATTCAATTTTCACAGGAAATAAACTTATAATCTAAAATCAAACATGAGAATAAAAATGCACTAGACAAAGAGGAAGAAAAAAACAAATACAGTATTCCACACACCCCACAGCTAAGCGTAAATGTCAATTTACTAACACAGCTGATGTTGGTATGATCTTTGTGCTTTTATTTTCTATTATATTGTCTCACATGAAATAGAAGTTTGGAAAAATTAGATTCAGAAAAGAAAATTTTCCTAACAGACCATTCCCTTGAGGAAAGAAATATCATGTCACATTAAATATATAATTCTGCCAGATTCAGCACTATAATAAAAAGGAAACAGTTCACTTCCCATAAGAGCAAGTTAACATATACCATGAGGGTATTGCAGAAAGCAAAGTGCTTCTGGAAAGTGAAGATAAAACTGCACTCTGAAGAAAAAGGTACTGATACTATAAGCCCCTAAAGACTTTCAACTTGATTTTGACGAAAATGTTTGATCCTTATCTAATGTTCCATATTTTTCAATGAAAAGGCCATTGAAAACTCCTCCCAGCCATTAAGGGCTGGATTATAATGATTTATAAGTTACTGATCATATTCAATTATATCAGAAATTGCTATAACAAGTTAAGGCCTCTCTTTTCTTGCTCTTTAAAAATTGTTTAAAATGATTATATTCTCTGGCTTTTTCTTACTACCTATATACACTTTTAACTGGCTTGTTTTTATTTTACTTTTTAAGGAAACAACAGGGTATCATTTATAAATATGTTAAAAGCTAACACAAATAAACTGATCTAAAAAGAGTCACTTTGGTCTTCAACGAACCTAATGGTCTCCAACATGAATTTTTAAAATCAATAGCTGTTTATGAATTTATAAACATCTATACTAAAAAAACAAACAAACAAACAAACAAACAAACAAAAAAACCTCTAGTGCTAGTACCATGGGAAATAGAGAAGTTTAAGATGTAATCACTACTTCAAGCTAAAGACTGGGCTCTTTGGAGTTTCTACAAAGGAAGATACCACTTGAAAAGTAGGGTGGCGGTATTGCTGACACAATGGTCAGGGGTGGAGAGTGCTACCTGCATTTAAAGCCAGAAGTTAGGGATACACCATGTCCTCAATGCCCTAGATCAGCAGTCCCCAACCTTTCTGGCACCAGGGACTGGTTTCATGGAAGATAATTTTTCCATGGACAGGGTGGGGTTGAGAGCATTAGATTCTCATAAGGAGCATACACCTAGATCCCTCACATACACAGTTGACAGGAAGGTTCGTGCTCCAATGTGAGTGTAAAATTGCCACTGACCTGACAGAAGGCAGAGCTCAGGCAGGGATGCCAGCATGCGGAGTGGCTGTAAATAAAGATGAAGCTCCCCTCCCGTGCCCACCACTCACCTCCTGCTGTGCAGCCAGGTCTCTAATAGGCCTCACCCATCTGGTCAGTTGCAAGGGGGCTGGAGACATCATTTCTAGGTGGTTGTATATACCAATGAATTGTCCAAGACAAAATGCCAACTGCCCCCCAAAACCAACTGAGAAACACTTGGTTGAGTCCCCAGAGAGTCTGGATTTGATGCTGAAAACCTCAGCACATTCACTCATTAACAAATGCCAATTGATCACGAACTACGAGACAGACACTGTGGTAGGAGCAGCAGAGATGCAAAGATGAGTGAGATTCAAGCCAGCTCTCAAGAACTGGCAATCTTCGGGAGAAAAATGATAAGAACATCAGGAATGTGTCTATCGAAAAAAGATTGCTATAATAGAAAGGGGGGGGGGAAGAATCCAGGAGGAATTCACCAGGGCTCATCTGAACCCCTAACTCACGTAAAGATTATTAGAAAATTTTTTCAAGACAAGAGAACACCTAAAACGTGTGTTCTCCCAGCTTTATTCATGTATTTCTTCACACACACACCCTGAGGGCAGGTGCTGGGCCATACACTGGAATTATAGCACCAAACAGGACAGATAACTGTCCTGCCCTGGCTGAGGGCATAGTGAGTAAATCAAGTATTGACCATGTGACACATGCCAAGAAGGAAATAAGTTGTTTTGATAAAAAATGTAGCACATTTTAGGAAACAGAAGGGCAAAGTGCACAGAGTGTGGTGCACAAGTGGGGGGGGGGGACAATGAGGAGAGCTGGTGGAGGGAGGCGGGAACCAGACAAGGCATCAAAGGCCAATTCAGGAAGGTATAACTTTATTGAAAGGGTAAAAAGCAGATGTAAAGGAGTTTTAACAGAAAAATAACTTGATATGGCTTGAAATCTCTGATCCTTGAAATGGATCAGAGAAGTACTTGGGAGATAGAAAAAATAACTTTCCTAAATCTTACTGGCTGCCATTTGTAGGCTGAACTGTAAAGAAGCAGAAATGGAAGAAGGGTGGCCAGCCTGCATGTAGTTAGGAATGTGCATGAGAAGGGGCTCGATGAGGGTGGCAGCAGTGGAGATGCAGAGAAGGGAAGCATGGGGAGAACAAGAGCGGAATACCAGCCTGACGCTTTGGATTTGCTAAATTTAAGAAGCCTGATACATCAAGTGGCTGGGTTTCAGCTGGGTACGTGGTATAAATGCAGCAGTCATCAGCACGCAGATGTTCAAGAAAAGGGGGTGAGAGGAGAAAAGAGTCTGGGACAGAGCCTGAAGAGCAGCAGCGTGAAGGGGCTGAATTAGAGAAGGGAGAGAGAGCAAAGGTGGAGAAGGAACAGCTGGAGAACTCCCTGAGCAGCCAAGGAGAAGTGACAAAGTCAGGCCAGCCAGGAAGAGAAGGGTTCCAGGGAGGAGGAGGAAGGGACAAGAAACCATCAGACAGGACAAGAGCCACGGAGGAGAGAACAGTGGTGGGACGGGGGCTCAGACTAGCTCCGCAGGCTGAAGGGAAGGGGGCATTTGAGAAGATGCTGCAGATATTTGGGGAGAGGCAAAGAGGCATGAGCTCATGACAGAGGGCACTTCACGTCTAAAGAGTTTGAACTTGGTCATGAAGACATCAGGGATCCAACAAAGGATCTGGGCCAGGGGGGAGGCCATTTAACATGTTTTAGGGCAAACCTGCAGCCCCGAGAGAGGGGAATGAGAAGAGAGCAAGAGAGCACAGTTTGGGGAATTCAGTTCAGTAAGTTGTTTTTGTTTGTTTGTTTGTTTGTTTTTTTGTTTTTTCAGGAAGACCCAATTATGACACTGGGAATGGGGATAAAGAAGAGGAAATGGATCAGAGAAGTACTTGGGAGATAGAAAGGACATTCCCTTGAAATGGGAATGGTCTAGAATGATTTTCAGGTCTTACCCCTTCAATGATTCCAAGTCTTCTGGGTGCCATTAACCGAAGTCAGGGAAACAAGAGAAGGAGCACGTTTGTGGAAGGAAGACAGTGTTTTATACGCACTGAATTTGAGGTACCTGTGGCATATCCACCTGGAAATATGAGCCTGATACAAAGGCAGGGAGCCGAAGGTGTAAGTCTATGAGGGAGTCCTGGGCTCATGGGTGGTAATGGAAAGATGCAGAAGAAGATGAGAAGGGAAAGACCCCAAGCGCAGCATTAGGGAATCCCACATCCAAAGGGTGAGTTAAGGAAGGACCGATCAGAAAGTCAGAGAAAAATCAAGAAGGGGATGTCACAGACGTCAAGGAGGGAGAGAAGGAAGGGGCAGTCAGTAGTATCAAACAGTATTAAATGTTACAGGAAGGTTCAGAAAAACTGCATAAAGGTATATAGATACACACATCATCTATAGAGATAGATACTATTAATATACACATGTAAGTACATAGTCCAGGTTTTAAGAAAAGCAAGTTTTAAAACAACCAAAGAGCTGAACATGGAAAATTTCAATCATGGACAATCTGCATGAGTATGAGAGCTTTTTAGTATGTGATATGAATATTATATTATGTGCAGTATCAAGAAAAACTAAATGTTTATGACAGATACAAGTTCTGAATAAGTAACAAAGAAGAGAGAAACTGTGATGTAAGCATTCATTGTGGTCTACTAACCATGCCATCTATTTAAAAAATTATTCTTAGAGCAATAATTATGTAACAATAAGTAATCATTACTTTTAGGTTGTTCTTTAGTTTTAAAGCAAGCAAATAACCCAAAAAGAATAAATTTAAATTTTAAATATATTGTTCTAATTCAGTAAAATGTTGCATGTATAAACTACAATTCCCACTAAACAAAAATATCACATCTCATAGGTCACCTATTTTACGCACTGCTACTTTTATACTACGTATCCACACTTAAGTGACCCCTTACCAAGTGACAAAGGGTCACTTGGTAAGACAGGACTGAAGACACTCAAGCTCTGTTTCTTTGTCCCAGCTAACTTGGAGCCATCCACTTAAATTCAGGAAAACATAGAACCACAGTGGCAGGAACTAAGAACTGCTGCAAAGATTCAGAAGAAATTTGAATTTACTCTTGAAAGGATCAGGGAGAGCAGCTGAGTGCTGGTGTGCTGAGGTGACTGTAGAGAAGAACAGTCCCTCAAACTAACGTTCACATTGACTGCACCGTTCATTAAAGGATAAGTAAGTAAAATGTTCTCTTTGAAGGCTATGTACTTAGTTAAAACTCAACAGGATTCATAGCAGTTATTTAGAACATAGATCAACAAAGGACATTTTTAGGAATGTATTATGGACTTTGTTAAAAATTGCTGGTCAGTGGTGATAATAAAAAGTAGACTACCAAGTCTTAGCCAGTTGTACAATTTTTTACAAATTTTCTACCAAAAATGCACACTCTTACTAACCTCCCCCCAGGGCAGATCACTCCCACTCACTTTGCCCTTGTAAGCCCCTGGGATTAGGATCTGCTCTTTATACTTCCATCAAGCTCCCCAAACACAACCACTACTATGATTTACCCTTAGAAGGCCCTACTGAGAACCAATGTGTGCCACGGCTTCAGAAAGTGAAATATTCAAATTAGGTGCCTTCAGAAATAGTAGGGTTGTTTCTGGATTTTTTCCCCTACCTGAGTAGAATTTTAGCTCTTGCAACAAAAAATAAAAGTGTATATGAGATAATGGTTATGTTAATTTTCTTCACTCTAGTAGCGAAAGTACTGTCTATGCACGTATATAGAATAAAATTTATTGGGAAAAAAAGAATAGAAAACAATGGTGGTGAACATTTAGAGAAAGAATTGTTCTGCCTGCTGTATACTACATACACTTCAGGAGGGCCAGGCATAATGGCTCACACCTGTAATCCTAACATTTTTGGGAGGCCAAGGCAGGTGGATCCTTTGAGCTCAGGAGTTTGAGACCAGACTGAACAAGAGTGAGACTCTGTCTCTACTAAAAATAGAAAAATCAGCTGACATTTTGATGGATTCCTGTTGTCCAGCTACTAGGGAGGCTGAGACAGGAGAATCTCTTGAGTCCAAGAGTTTGAAGTTACTGTGAGATAGGCTGGTGTCATGGCACCCTAGCCAGGACAACAGAGCTAGACAATGTCAAAAAAAAAAAAAAAAAGGAAGGAAAGAAGGTAGAAAGGGAGGGAGGGAGGGAGGAAGAGAAAGAGGGAAAGAAAGAGATAGAAACAAAAGAAAGAAACTGAAGAAAACAGAGCCTGCTAGCTTGTCTTTGTGTTTGCCAAAAAGATAACTGTTGATTTTTGAGACAACTGTTAGAGAGAGAGAGAAAGGAAAGAAGATAGAAAGAAGAGAGAGAGAGAGAGAAAAACAAAGGAGGTGGAATCTTGCTTCTACAGAGAATTTATGAAATGAATTAAATGGTATCAAAACAGATGGTAGAGGGTTGGGATCACTCATTAGAGAGTTTGATGCAAAAAGGAATGAAATCATTTGGAGACTGATTGAACATATGACAGTCCACAGGTAAGCTTTTTGTTTGTTGGCTTGAAAAAAAAAAAAAAAAAGAAGACATGTGCATACTAGACAGAAAGAGGGAGGAGACATGCAGATAATCCCCTGGGGGGCAACCGAGATTAGTGCCACAAGGAGACAGCTGCTGGTCATGGCTGAGCAGGTCGAGAGGGAAGGTTCAAAGCACTGAGGCCACTGCCCCTGGACATAGGTCGAGTGGGCTTCCAGGGAACCTGGTGACAGTCTTGGGAAAGTTGGAAAAATCAAATAACTACAGGTTTGATGTAGACAGAGAGAAGCCCAATAGTGTGAAAGTGGGAAATATGAGGGTTGTGGTCATAGAAGTATATTTTCAAGATTATACATTTGGAGCAAATACAGTCAATGACTGGGTTATTTGGGATTCCAAGCCTGAAAAAAAGCTTCACTTGAAGGCTATGATTAGGCAGGTGAATAAACAAGGATTGAGTGCAATCCTCAGGTACCAGAAGAGCAGACGTAGCCTATGGTTATATCTGATACCTCTTTTTTAAGGAGTCTGTGGTGAAGTACTTTTCAGACACATGCTAGACAATGGGATTTTGTACCTTAAATAAGCGATACATAGAGTTCAGATAGTTTTCATCGCGATACAGGTGGTGAAATCTTTAATGCTTTTTCTTTATTATCTCAAGTAGAACTATTTCTTCCTGAGATTAGCTTTATTCATGATGAGATTAGTTTTTTCATGATGAAAAAACACCCAGAGGCCAACCAGAATTTATGAAGCCTAATAGAAAGGCCTTTACCACAATTAATTTACTAAGAAGTTTTTCTTTTTTTTTACTCATAAAAATAAAGGCTTTCTTAATAAATAAATTTTGGTAAAAATGCAGAAATTTATTAAGAATGAAACAAAAACTTTTTAAATCTCATCATCCAGTACCAAATATTACTTATATTTTATTTTAAATGTGTATGCATATGTCTATATATACACATATTTTTTAAGAGATGACAGTTTGGGCAAATTGTGGCACTTTGCTTGGTAGATATTATAATATAAGCTACTCTGAATACAAAGATGTGAAAAAAATTGGAATAGGAAATGAGAATTCTGGCCCTTGGCCTGGTTTGTCACTTTCTAGGTTTTAATGTAATTAAATGCTTTGCATACATACTCAATAATTGAAATTGAAAAGCTTGGTATCATCCAATATTGCTTTTGATTGCTGGGCATTAAGACTTTAAGTGATATTTAATATTTAAGCTATTGGAAGATGGATTGACTTTTAAAAACCCTTAGAAAACTGTTTAAATTTATGAAATAAATGGCTGTGACTGCAAAGAATTAATGTAGATTTTCTTTTCTTTTTTTTTTTTAGAGACAGAGTCTCATTTTGTCACCCTCAGTAGAATGCTGTAGTGTCACAGCTCACAGCAACCTCCAGCTCTTGGGCTTAGATGATTCTCTTGCTTCAGCCTCATGAGTAGCTGGGACTAGAGGTGCCCACCACAATGCCTGGCTATAATGTAGATTTTGTTTTTTTTTTTTTTCTTTTCTTTTTTTTTTTTTTTTTCCATTGGCACCAGTGTTTATTTCAGGCAGAAAGGCTCAAAGCCTGGGTCTGCCCAGTAGGGTCCTGGGGCCTCCAACTTATTACTTGGCCTTTGGGTTATGGAACTTGCGTCCAGCAAAGACAGCTTTGTCCCCAAGAGCTTCCTCAATCCTCATGAGTTGATTGTATTTGGCCAAATGCTCTGAGTGGCATGGGGCACCAGTCTTGATCTGTCCTGTGCAGAGCCCCACCACAAGGTCAGCAATGAATGTGTCCTCAGTCTCTCCAGAGCGGTGGCTCACCATCACCCCCCAGCCATTAGACTGAGCCAGTTTGCAGGCCTGGATGGAATCGGTCACTGAGCCAATCTGGTTGACTTTCAGCAGCAGGCAGTTGCAGGCCTTCTCAACAGCCTCAGCAATCCTCTTGGGGTTAGTGACTGTGAGGTCATCCCCCACGATCTGGATGTCCACCCCCAAGAGGAATGAGGTCCAAGTGACCCAGTCATCCTGGTCAAAGGGGTCCTCAATAGAGACCACTGGTGGGGTTGGGAACAGATATGGGGTGAGAAGTCAGAGGAGCTTCAAGGAGTGACAGGTCAGAAGAGTTGGGGGCAGGGATTATGATGGGGGTAAGGATTGAAGGATCCAAGTTGGTGGCAAAGCAAGTCACTGAAACCAGTGTGTTAAAGAACACTGGGACACCTGGAGCCTTACCAGGATAGTTTTTGATGAAGCTCTTGTACAGCTCCCCCAGCTTCTCCCCAGTGATGTGCCGTGCAGGATCATCAGGTGACTTGAAGTCAAGATCGTACTTCCCATTGCGATAGAACTCAGATGCTGCCACATCCATACCAATCACCACCTTGTCTGGGTAGCCAGCCGCCTGGATGGCTGTCTTCAGCAGCTCCAGGGCTGAGAGAGAATCAAGAGAGGACCTGAGACTCCAGTGCCCACTGTCTGCAGCCTCCCTTTCCTGTGGGGAGTGCTTGTAGTCCCAGCTACCTGGGGCTTGCCCCCCAGGGTGCTCAGCACTGACCCTCATTGTTCTCCAGGATGTTGGGTGCAAAGCCACCCTCGTCACCCACATTGGTGGCATCCTTTCCATACTTGGACTTGATGACCCCCTTGAGGTGGTGGTAGACTTCAGCACCAATGCGCATGACTTCCTTGAAGGAGCTGGCTCCCACAGGCAGAATCATGAACTCCTGCATGGCCAGCTTGTTACCAGCATGGGAGCCCCCATTTATCATATTGAAGGCAGGCACTGGGAGAATGAGGTCAGGGTTCCCTGCAAGATCTGCGATGTGTCAGTAGAGCGGGACCCCCTTCTCAGCGGCTCCTGCCTTACACACGACCAAGGACACTCCCAGGACGGCATTGGCCCCGAACTTGGACTTATTCTCAGTTCCATCCAGCTCAATCATAAATTTGTCAACTTTTTCTTGATCCACAACACTTAGTTTCTTTTCCAGCAGAGCAGGACCTAGAGTCTTGTTGATGTGTTCCACAGCCTTTAGGACTCCTTTCCCCAGGTAGCGAGATTTGTCTCCATCTCTTAGTTCCAGAGCTTCATAGATACCTGTGGAAGCCCCACTGGGCACAGCTGCTCGGAATCGGCCCTTAGCTGTGTACAGATCCACCTCCACAGTGGGGTTGCCCCTGGAGTCCAGGATTTCCCG
>CAUYPK010148354.1:0-36960 GCA_963574355.1 Loris lydekkerianus | reverse complement strand
AACCCCTGATTATAAGGATTCAGGATTTATAAACATTTATTTACAAGACTTTACTGCCTTAAATGGGGTTTTCACTTAATTAAATGTGCCATTAAATATTGTGGGTTAAATAGTTCAGTGGAATACAGTTCAGTTCAGCCTCGACTTGTGGACTGAGCTGAAGCACCGCCCCCTCAAGCAGACGGCAGAAGACGACTGGAGACTACGTGCATTTGATTAGGTGCGCGTGCACCGAATCAAATAACCTGTAGGACCTGAGTATAAGCCGAGTTCGGGATTTTCAGCACAAAAATTCGGCTTATACTCGAGTATATACGGTATTCTCGATTCTTGCTGTGGTTTGATTGCCCCCCCCATTCCACCCCAAAACTCCTGTTGAAACTTAACCCCCAGCATAGTGGTATTAAGATGAAGGCCTTGAAGAGTCAATTGTGCCATGAGGCCCTGCCCTCAGGGGCAGAGTTGTCCATTTGTGGATTAATGGGTTACCATGGACTGGGTGGTTGGCACAAGAGGGGGCAGTTACAGCCGCCAGCTTGGCTCTCAGGGAAGCCCTGGCTGTGCGGTGCCCTGTGACCTCAGCCTTTGCAAAGGGACCAATCAGAGGCCCTCAGCGGGTCTGGCCCTTCCACCTGGACTTCCCAGAACTGTAGGAAAACGTTTCTGTTCTTCATGAATTTTGCAGTCTCAGGGTTAAGCTGTCACAGCAGAAAATGGACAGAGACAGTAATCTGTTTTTGTTCTCCCTGCCTCCAATCACACAGCTGAATAAAAGACTTTTGGCTGGGCACCTAAATGAAATGTTTTATAAACATAATTCAAAAAGGGGGGAAAAACAGTTCAAACCTGGGTGTCAGTTATTTTTAAAATTATTTTTAACTAAATCCAGAAGTGCAATGGTATATTTAGTATTTCAGCACCTGCTATGTGTTTCTCAGCAGCCAGCCTGTCACACTGTCAGGGAGCTTTGTGCACGTGATCCCTCCAGCCCATCACACTGTCAGGGAGCTTTGTGCATGTGATCCCTCCAGCTCGTCACACTGTCAGGGAGCTTTGTGCACGTGATCCCTCCAGCCCATCACACTGTCAGGGAGCTTTGTGCACGTGATCCCTCCAGCCCGTCACACTGTCAGGGAGCTTTGTGCACGTGATCCCTCCAGCTTCTTTCCAACCAGTGGTGAGAAGAAGAGTCTTACAGTGTGGCTGAAGGTCGGAGTCTCAGACCCTGGATACTATCCCCAGGCTAAAAAGAGACAACCAGCTAAGGCAGTGGTTCTCAACCTTCCTAATGCCTCAGCCCTTTAATACAGTTCCTGTGGGTCACAACCCACAGGTTGAGAATTGCTGAGCTAAGGCAACTGTATTAGAACGGTAGCTACTTCAGAACCCCAGGTATACTGTCTAAAAATAGTCTGTGAATGGAGGGTTTACAATGATGTGGACTCACTGCATTTGGAAATGCCAGATTTTTCTTCTTCAGTAATCTGATCTCTGGGAAGAGATGCTCAAAGTAAATGATATATTGATACATTGCAGGACTCGCCTATATGCTACCTTCAACCCATGATGAATTCATGGGCCCTGGACTTAGGGCCCGTGCGTGTTGCTGTCACAGGAGGAGCTGAGCAGATGCCTGCTTCCTGATCAAGACCCGAGCCTGGAGGTCAGGGCTGGCAGCAGGGCCCAGGGGCTGAGATACTGCTTCAGGTTCTTTGGAAAATCAATGGCAAAGAAAAGAGACAGAGGGGAAACCTGAGAGTAACAGAGGCTCCGGAGACCCTTCCTGGATTCGTGTCCCAACAGACAGTATGACTTACTCTTTGGTGTGGGGAACTGTTGTTGTTGGGGTGGTAATCTTGAGTTCCCTGCTCCAGAATGTCTTCCTTTGATGACCAGTGCTGACACCTCGTGCGTGAGAGGCTCTGGTGCACCAGTTCCCGCAGCCCCTGGGGAGAGAGAAGCTGGGTCCCCTCATGTCAGCAGCTGCCTCAGGGGTTTCCAGAGTCAGCTCCTGGCATTGTATGTGTCTGACGTTGACATATAAGAATGAAATTTCTTGGGTTTTGTTTTTTTCCCAGCTCAAGGGGTGCACACGCACATACTTGCACACGTATGGGGCCCACAAGCCTCGAGGGGTTTCCAGCGTGTGCTGCATATTGAGACAGCATCACCATCAGGAGTAGTTGGATGCCCAAAGCAAGATTTTTCTCTCCACTCACCCCACTACTAAAGTGCCATAAATTTCTGGGCCTCCTGAAGTGGACTTGGCCACAGTTGTACTTATAACCATCTTCTTCATTCACTTCCCCCAAGAAAACATGCATGATTTAAAATATGTAGTTTCAGATGCAGGAACCTTTGTCCTTTCCTCGCTGAAGTGTTTCTCGTTCTTTTTGGCTGCTGTTGCTGAGGGCAGAGCACCAGCTCATGAAGCAGGGCCTTCCCTCAGCAAGCCCAAGGGCCAGCTCCACGTCTCCCATTTTCCTTCTAAATGTTTTTCATGTCATTGGTTAGTACAGGCCACTCACCACGCAGTGACATCACCTCGTGTTTCTGACAGCAAATGTGTCACTCTCAAGCACCCTGTGATCTGAATATTGGTACCTGACCCTAATGTGATGGCATTCAGTGTATATTAATTATGTCCTTGCTATATATAATATGTGCATTTTTTTTCATGACCAACAACAAAAGATTTATTAGAATTCAAACTTGAATACGGGAAATTACTACAATATTTATTTATTTATTTTAAGTTCTTTATTAAATCATAACTGTATACATTAATGCATTGACGGGGTACAGTGTGCTGATTTGATATACCATGTGGAAGGCTCACATCTCACTGATTAACGTAACCATCTCTTTGCTTACTCATTTTTTGTGGCAAAAACATTCATACTTGACTCAGCACCTTGTAGCACAGTGGTTATGGCACCAGCCACATACACCGAGGGTGGGTAAACAACAATGACAACTGCAACAAAAAAATAGCTGGCCGTCATGGCGGGCGCCTATAGTCCCAGCTACTTGGGAGGCTGAGGCAAGAGAATCGCTTAAGCCCAAGAGTTTACAGTTGCTGTGAGCTGTGAGGCCACGGCACTCTACTGAGGGAAACATAGACTCTGTCTCAAAAAAAAAAATACTGTTCATACTCTATTGTTAATACATGGAAGTGTATCACTGCATTATGCACATTAGGTTGTATCCCCCCTCAAAAAACCTTCCCTCCTCCTGAAACTCCCTCCCATCCCTTTCCTCTACCCTCCTTCTTTCTGGACTATAGTTAACGTTTTACCATACCTATGAATGTGTATGTGATTATATACTGATTTCATAGTAGTATTGAATACATTGGATACTTTTTTTTTCCATTCTTGAGATACTTTATTAAGAAAATATGTTCCAGCTCCATCCAGGTAAACACAAAAGATGTGAAGTCTCCATCTTTTATGGCTGTATGATATTCCATGGTGTGCATACACCACAATTTGCTAATCCATTCATGGGTCAATGGGCCCTTGGGTGGCTTCCACAACTTGGCAATTATGAATTGGCTACAGTAAACATTCTGGTGCGAATGTCTTTGTTGTAAAATGATTTTTGATCATCTGGGTAAATAACTAGTTTGGGGGGATTGCAAGATCAAATGGTTCCACTTTTAGTTTCTTGAGTATTCTCCAAACTTCTTTCCAAAAAGGCCATATTAGCTTGCATTCCCACCAGCAGTAAAGAAGTGTTCCCTTCTCTCCACATCGACGCCAACATCTGTAGTTTGGGATTTTGTTATGTGGGCTAATCTTCCTGGAGTTAGATGATATCTCAAAGTGGTTTTGATTTGCATTTCTCTAATGATTAAAGACGGTGAGCATTTTTTCATGTCTTTGTAAGCTGTGCACCTGTCTTCTTCAGCGATGTTTCTCTTGCCCAGATAGAAATGGGGTTATTTGTTTTTTTCTTATTGATTAGTTTGAGCTCTTTGTGGATTCTAGTTATCAGACCTTTGTCAGAAGCATAGCCTGCACATACCTTCTCCCACTCTGAGGCTGTCTGTTTGCTTTATTGACTGTGCTCTCAACTATGCAGAAGCTTCTTAGTTCAGTCAGACCCCAGTAATATAACTTTGGTGTTGCCCAGGTGGTCCTCCTCATAAAAAATTCTCCCAGGCTAATTTGTTCAAGCATTTTCCCTGTACCATCTTCTAATACTTTTATAGTTTCATGTCTTAAGTTTAAATCTTTTATTCAGTGAGAATCAGTCTTTGTTAATGGTGAAAGGTGTGGGTCCAGTTTCAGTCTATAGGTTGCCAGCCAGTTCACCCAGCACCATTTGTTAAATAAGGGAGTCTTTCCCCCATTGAATGTTTTTGAGAGCTTTGTTAAAGATCAAATGACTGTAAGTGTCAGGGTTCATCTCTTGGTTCTCTATTCTGTTCCATAAATCTACCTCTCTGTTTTTGTGCCAGTACAAGGCTGTTTTTATCACTATAGATTTACAGTATAGCCTGAAGTCTGGTAGCGTGATACCTCCTGATCTGTTTTTATTTCTGAGTAGTGTATTTGCTATTCAAATGATCTTTTCCAAAACATAGAAAAAGAAGGAATACTCCCCAACACTTTCTATGAAGCAAATACAACTCTGATCCCCAAACCAGGAAAAGACCCAACAAAAAAAGAAAACTATAGACCAATATCATGAATGAATATTGATGCAAAAATATTCAATAAGTTCTTAGCAAACAGAATTCAACAACACATCGAAACAATTATACACCATGATCAGGTCAGTTTTATCCCAGGGTTACAAGGCTGGTTCAACATACGCAAATCCATAAATGTAACACATAAATAAAATTAAAAACAAAGACCACATGATTCTTTCAATTGATGCAGAAAAAACTTTTTATAATATCCAGCACTCTTTTATGATCAGAACTCTCAAGAAAATAGGCTTAGAAGGTTCATTTCTAAAACCGGTAGAGGCCGTCTAAGCAAACCCACAGCCAATATCATATTGAATGGAGTAAAATTGAAACATTTCCACTCAGATCAGGAACTAGGCAAGGATGCCCACTGTCACCACGGAAGTCTCAGCCATCACAATCAGGCAAGGGAAGGCCATCACGGGTATCCAGATAGGGTCAGAGGAGATCAGACTGTCACTCTTCACAGATGACATGATGCTATACCTGGAAAACCCCAGGACTCAAGTACACAACTCTTCAGAGTGATCAAGGAATACAGCAGTGTCTCAGGATACAAAATCAATACTTACCAAACAGTAGCTTTTGTATATGCCAACAATAGTCAAGCTGAAAATATAGTCAAGGATTCTATTCCTTTTACAATAGTGCCAAAGAAGATGAAATATATGGGAATTTATCTAACAAAGGGCATGAAAGACCTCTATAAAGAAAACCCTATGAAAATCTGAGACAAGAAATAGCTGAAGATGTTAACAAATGGAAGAACATACCATGCTCATGGTTAGGAAGAATCAACATTGTTAAAATGTCTGTACTACCCAAAGCAATCTACAGATTTAATGCAATCCCTATGAATACACCATCATCATACTTTAAAGAGCTTGAAAGAATAGTGCTTTGTTTTATATGTGCATTTTTTTAACCAGATTTACTCTTTAGTGACACAGCTGGCAGGTGGAGCCTGACGGTCTGCTGGGCCAGCAACCCTGGGACCTGCCGTCGTCATGGAGCTCACTTCTCATCACAATGAGTCTAGGGACTTGTACCTTCCAGGTCAAAGTTCTTCTTCATTTGATTTTCATGGTCTTGTAAATGCTCTTAGTAAAGCATTCTGTTGTACTATAAAATATTTTATATTGCATTTTGTTTAATAAACTACAAAATAGCTAACCAAGCATTATATGTTTTGCCTTGATGAGACTCTGAACTACTATGCAATAATTATATCTAATCTTAACCTAATTTTGTTGTTAGGGAAGAAATATTGATGACTTTGGCAGAAAGGGGTGGTGTGTAAAGCACAGACGAGAAGGCCCAGTCTGGTAGCCTGGAGCAGAGTGGGGATGTATGGACCATCCCAACTTTCTCCACACTTGTCAGAGGTGCGGTGCCCCACACATACCTCCGCCAAGGTGGCTGCGTTTTGTGCACACGTTTTACCCGGATTGTGCCATTCGTCTCCCACAGGGCTCTTTTCTAAAATATCTGCAACAAGAATGATCTCCAGAGCAGTGCTGATGCTTGCAGATGCACTTAGGTGATTTTGTAAAGCCCCACAAATCCTGCTCATATTATCTCTGTTCTATTTATGTGATTTTGGTAAATTATGTATTAACAGTAAGTTGTGGCCATTTTCTGCGAGTAACTAAGTTGCATGCTCGGTGTGACATTCACCCAACTCAGGTGATTTGGCTTCTTTATTGTAATCACTGTTCAGAGCCTTTGAGTTGCCATATTCATGGACAAGTTGTGCTGGTGTGTCCCACACACACACGTGATTGTGTGAAGGCAGCACTTTCCGCATATGGGGGCTGTGACAGGTAATAGGTAAATACCTGTTCCAATTTACATACAAACTTAACTGAAGAACAAACATACAGAACCTATCTGGTTTGTAACCCAGAGCACAAGGGGATTGCCTGTATATGGAAACGTAGCAAAATGCCCACCTCACGGGTCACAGACATTGTTACATCTGACTCTCATCAGGGTCTCCAGGCCCTGAATTAATTGATAGGAGTTGTGTCCTGCATCAGGCTTCTCAGCCAAGCGTGTGGCCTTCTGGGCGTCCCCAGGAGAGAACCACACAGTGGCCTGTCAAGGCCCTGCCACCAGGAGACCACTCCTCCCAGACTCCTCAGATAGTGAAGAACACCTCTGGCCAGCTGTGCTGCAGCCTGGAAGTCAAACACATGTAATTTCAAAGAAAATTATCACATTAAAACAAAAATATTTTATTATAGAAATATTTAATCTTAAAACTTCATAAGTACATAAAATTAGCAAGTTATTTCTGGAAAATAGGATGTAATAATTTTTTACAAGGAAACAGGTACCAAAGTTTATCATCAAGGGGATGAGCATGTGACTAGCAGGTGCTGAAAACATAATCAAGGGCCTTGCACCGACTCTGTTTCTCAGCACCTCTCGTGGTTGTAGTGTGAGGACCACTGACAACCTTGCTGGTCATCCCAGGTCCTGCTGGGTGTGACTTTGTGGAAGATTAACATTATGTTTACATGTAAAGATACTCTCTGAAGTTTTATGTAACAAATAATTACAAAACACAAGAACAGATACAAGGTACAAGAAATTTTACATACCAGTAACACATTTATGGTATTTATGCGCCATAGAAGAGCTCTTCATCACTGCCAGGATCAGAAATCAGGTCTTCTTCAATTTCTACCTTACTGGTGTTTTCTTCGAAGTTACTTTCCTCATCCCAATAAATTTCATCAGCCTCGTTTCCATCTATAGCACTACTGATGTTGCATTTTTTAAGCGATTTCACAGCTACTTCTTTTTTGACACTGTTCCATGGTTTTAGGATCTCGTCACAAACCGGGGCAAAGGATGCTTTCCTGGTTCTGCGTGTGGGTGTTAAACCATCACCAGCGTATGGTACCCACAGTGTCCACTCTTTCTTCATTAGGGCCTTGAAGAACTTGTTTACTACCACATCAAGAGGCTGCAGGTGGCTGGTGAGCCCACCAGGTATCGCAGCAATTTGGGTTTTCGAGTCCACTGCGATTGCTTTTGCACTTTGTGTGACATGGATTTTGAAGTGGTCAAAGACAAGCCAGCTGTTTTTGAAGGAAACCTCCAGGCCTTTATGACCAGACTTTGTTAAACCAGATTGTCATGCTTACTTCATTCATCCGTCCTTTTCATGCACGTGGACAGTAACTCCACCTGGGACCTTTTATTTTGGAAGCATTTTTTTCTTTTAAAGACAATCACAGGTGGTGGCTTTTTCCCCTGTGCACAACAGGCTGGAACCACAGTGACGTGTCCTTTCTCATTCCACTAGTGTAAACTGTCACGGGCTTTGCTCCTTTGACATCCCCAGTTCTGTTTTTTGACATCACTTGTGAGTAGGGCCTCATCCATGCTGGCCATTCAGAACAGCCCAAAGTTCTAAGTCCTTTGAAGGCTGATAACATGACAATGAAATTCCAAAGTTTGATTCTCATAGGCTGCTGGGTTTTGGGGCAAGTTTTGTTGTGTCCTCAAATGTTTTCTCTTCATAAAGTTAAAGCACCATTTAGGTGTCCCTGAGATAACGTCAGCTTTTTTTTTTTTTTTTTTCTGTGTGGTCCTTTTACCCTCTTATATCATCTTGGTTGAAACAGAGATTGCAGTTTGACACTGCTCCAGAATCCCATTGTCCACCTGCTGCTCCACTTCTGGAGGTCTGCAGGTTTCCTCACACAGCCTTCCTCTGTCTCTGCCTCTGAAGAAGCTTGTCTGCCTGCCGCCTCCACACTGAACACACCCTCCGTGGGAGGAGGGCCCAATGTCTCTTGGCAGCTCTGTCCCCAGGCTCTCTAGCATGTTTAATAACTTTTAAATTAAAGCTTACAGTGTGGGAAACCATTTCAGCATTTTCCAAGGGATTTCCCAATGATTTTTATAAAAATATTAGATTTCTAGCTCCTGCTTAAAGTATACAAACAGAAATATATTGCTCTTTATTGGTTGAAAATGTTTTCTTTGCAAATTCATCAAAACTCATTACCATATTTCAGGATATTATTTTTTTTTCCAGGATATTATTATTGCTTTTTAGGTTGTAGTTTTAATACACAAGCATAAATAAAATAATTAAAAATAGTTACATAGATACAGAGTCAGTACTACCCACATATAATGCGCATCCTTATTTTGCCTTAAAATTTTGGGCTAAAAGTGCACATTATACACACTGTATTAATCCACCTGCCTGTCCTGTTCCTTTCTCTAGGGACCCTTACCCGGAACGAGATGGTATTTAAGCGGCTCCATCTGGGCACCGTGTCCTATGGGACTGACACGATGGACGAGATCCAGAGCCACATTGCAAGCTCTTACTCACAGGCAAGTTGGTTTCCCTCTTTCAGAAGTACCAGGCCTGCACAGGTGGCTGAGCTGGAATGTACCTCTCCGTGAATGAGCCAGGCTCCCGGTCCCTCTGCACGCTGCTGCTTTGGTCGACACTCAGACGTGTGAGTTGACCCTCAGCCAAGTTCGAGTAGGTGTTTCTTCCTTAGGACCACATAGAATCAGAGAAGCCATACTGAGCTTATGTCAGTAATTCATATTAAATTTTCTTTGTGAATTATTTATAAAAAAGAATTTGGTAAACATAGTATTTTGAAGAACATTAGGTAGAATACTGCATCAAATTGTCTTCTGACAATTCTAGTTTTCTCCAAAATTAATAAAACTCTGTCATATTTTTTAAGAGAAATTCTTTTTACCTTTTTCCATAAACAGAAGTAGATGCCACAGCATCCTGAACCTCCCAGCCTGGCCTGCAGCCCACATGGCCAGTATGTGTTTGAGTTGTGTCCTTTGTAACTGTTTTCACACCATATCATTTTGATGTGAAGCTCAAACGTCACATTATTTCACCTATAAATATTCATGATGTGTCCCTAAAAATAAGGACTCCTTTATTTTTTAACATTATGGAAATCTTGTCTTTTTCATTGGGGACTCATAAGAGCTATCTTAAGCTTTGAGAGCAGGAACTATAGGTTGAATATCCCTTTTCCAAAATGTGTAGGGAAGTGTCTCAGATTCCAGATTTGTTCAAGTTTTGGAATATTTGCATTGTGCTTACTATTTGAGCATCTATGAAATTTGAAATGCTTAGTGAGTCTTTCCTTTGGACATTACCTTGATTCTCAAAAACCTTTGGATTTTGGAACATTTAAGGTTTTGGACTTTTGGATACTTAGGATACTTAAACTGTATTTGCTTCAACATGAGGATTCAGCACAGAACTTGTACCATTTGCCAGAGATCTGCAGACAGCGAGCTCTGCAAAGTCGTGCCCTGGCCCTGCCTCCTTCCAACACCCAACACTTGGTGTGCACAGATTGAGTCTGGATCAGGTGGCGGGAGGTGTTTGTGTCCCATTCCTTGGGTTCCTTTCCCCTTGCCGTAATTTGAAGTTGGGGTCCAGCCTGATCACAGTTAGTCATCTAAGGGAATCTAAGTAAAAGGCCAGTGAAGGAGGTGGGAGTGGGTCAGAATTACCACTTTGTTAGGCTTTTTTCTGCCTGTTTGTTGATTTGTTTTAAATACAGTAATCCACAAAATAAGCCAAGACCGACCTAGCTCAGACATGTGTGCAGCTCTCCCTGGGTCACCATGGCCACCGTGCTGGCCCTGGACTCCACAGGGTTGCACAGGTGGCCTCAGCTGCAAAATCTAGTGGGCCTTTTTTGTTGACAATAATTTGTTTTAGGCATGATTTTCTACAGTCTAGACCAGGGGTCCTCAAACTACGGCCCACAGGCCACATGCGGCGGTGTGAATTGTATTTGTTCCTGTTTTGTTTTTTACTTCAAAATAAGTAAATTCCTATGCAGTGTGCATAGGAATGTGTTTATAGTTTTTATTTTTAAACTATAGTCAGGCTCTCCAACGGTCTGAGGGACAGTGAATTGGCCCCCTGTTTAAAAAGTTTGAGGACGTCTGGTCTAGATTGACACTTTTCCTGTTGCAGCTGTTCTACTCTTGATAGAATTCAAGGGCAGAATTCCACTGTCAACACTGTATTTACTTTTTTGAGAACATTGTCTTCTATAAATATTAACAGTCCGGCATCTACTTTACTCTTGAGATGCTGCCAAATGAAAAAGTCTTCTGTGTGTATCGTATAGAATGTTTGTGTACACACATAAGCATATACGCAACCAAGCACTTCATTAATTTGTATATAATCCATTTAGACATAAAGTAGTTTGGAACTTCAAATATTTATTAATAGGAGAAAAATCTAAAAAGGGGAAGGAATATAACTTCCTAGGAATCATATAACTAGATTGAAATAGCACTAGATATAATAACAGCTGATTTTTTAAATTTTAAATTGTGTTATTCAAGAATGTGATTTTAATAGTTCTGAAGTTATTTTGCTATGAAAAATTAAAAGAAGAATAACATAAACACAATAAATATTTAATATTTATTTCCCTCTAAGAAGACTTTAAAAATCATTTTTACTAAAAGCTGTTAGCTGATTAGACAGTCCTTTTTAGGTAAAATTGATCTGACTCCTTATTTGCATCCTTTTTATTATTAAGATGGTAAGTCTAGCAGGTCACTGTAACGTAACACATATCTTTTATAACCTGATTACATCCCCACTGGAAGCATTTGGTGATAGAGGGCATAGTCCCTAATGGCATTTGTGTGAAATCAAATTACATAAGCATCAATAAACATAGCACGTTTCAGAGAGGGCGTCTGTGGGTCTGTCCGCGGCTGTAACTCGTGCTGCAGGTGCAATGGATGGAGGCAACTCCAGCTGCCCACAGGGAAGCCTTCATTAGATGGCTCTGCAGGGTGAGGGCAGGAGACCCTCACCTGGCTGCCGCTGCACCCAGTTCAGACGTTTCTAGGGAGGCTTGTCATGCGTTACTCCCAAGTTAACCGGGGAAATGTCTGACAGTTGTAGTGGGGTGGGGGTGTCCTCTGACCTCGTCTCCTGCCCTCTGCAAGCATCTGTTGTCCCATTTTCTGGTTATCTCCCAAACAAGGCAGTCTCATTCCGAGGCTCTGGAAAGCTGGATCAATGTATGGTGTCAAGGAAAGATTTTCATACTGTTTTATGTGCAACATTTTTAAACAAAACTGAAAGCAAGTGTGAGTCTATTCAATTTTTCCTTTAACTTACTCTGGCTTTTAGAAGTAATTAATAATAATTATTAATGACCTAGCAAATTTGAGGCCATGATTGAAATAAATACATTAAAAGGAAATGATCATATTTTATGTATTCTGGAGAATATTTTGGTGCATTGGACATTCTGGACAGATTGAAACACGTGGTATTGCTACGATAAAAACGAAGTGCACCTTAGCGCTGTACAGGAGACACCCAGAATCAAGCCACTTTCTTATCCCCAGCTACTTTGCTATTTAAAAACCAGATGTTAATAATTCCGCTGTAAACTACATAGTTCTCTTTGCTTTATCTTTAATTATGTGGCATCCCATATTTTCAAGATGTATTCTCAAGCTGGTGGAAACAGTACCAGTTCAACTCCACCAAGAAAAGCTCCGTCTTCAGCTCCCAAAGTCAGGAAGAGCGTCAGCAGCCGCATCCACGAGGCGGTGAAGGCCATCGCGCTGTGCCACAACGTCACTCCGGTGTACGAGTCTTGGGCCCCTGTCGCTGGGGAGACGGAGGATGCCGAGGCCGACCAGGACTTCAGTGATGAGAACCGCACCTACCAGGCCTCCAGCCCCGATGAGGTCAGTCGGGGGCAGGGGCTGTGCCAGTGCGGGGCACGCTCTGGGGGCTCGGAGGGGGGTGGTTGGTGTCATTGGCACCAGGTTTAGGTGCAGGCCGGAGAACTACCCCCACCCCCACTCCCGTCCCCCCCTGCAGGGGTGATCCTGACAGGCCTCAGGCCTCTCAGACTGTCAGCATCATCTCTGAGTGTCTTAAGACCTGGTCACAGGAAACAGCACGAGAAGAAATTCAGGGCTTACACATTTCACAAACTATTTTGTGCCAAAGCCGAACAGCTTTTAATAAAGCTGTTCAAACGTGGAGATGTTATTACAAGCTGCATCATCCAGCATTTTCTCATCTCCAAGGGACATCAGGTTTGCATGTTGAATTTCCATTCATTTTGCCAAAGTTTAGACGCAATATATCTATTTCGAAACAGAATCTGGATTTAAATTTTTTAAAACAACAAAAATGTTAGAATTTTAAATACAGCAAATCAGTCATTTCAAACTTCTTATCATGCTTTAATTTTTAGATCAGTAAAGTGTTACTAGATTTGCTCGATCTCTGTGTGGTCTTCATGTCTCTCGTGTGCAGGGTCACACTGTCCCCACGGGGAGGTTCTGTGAAGTGGTCAGCTGCTGGAGCCGTGTGACAAACCGGCCTCCTCAAACACTCCGTAAAATGGGTCATGCACATAAACCACGGAGGGGGCACCCTCACTCGAAATAAGAGGTAAAAAAAAAAGATAGTGTTTTAAAAAGAGGCATCTTTTAATTGTTTAATAGTTTATTGCAAAAGAGAAAAACCTTTCCTCTATGATGGTGGCACAGGCAAGAAACAGAAGCAGCTGACACCCTATAAGGTGGCCGTGACCAAGGGTGCCCAGCGCGTGACAGGTGCCAGGCGGGGAAGGTGCAGCTGGTTCACGTGGTCCGGAGGCCTTTCCTGCCCTGCGGCCCCAGCCCCACCCCTGCGCGCAAGAGCGTGGAGAACGTGCTGCGTGGGTTCGAGGACCTGTGCGTGCGCGTTCATGTCAACATGCCTGGGGGGGCGCGTTCATGTCCACGTGACTGGGGGGTAGGGATCCGCTTGCTCTGGGCTGAGAGTGAACACGGAGGCTGGTGGTGTGGACGCAGTGCAGTCGTGACAAGCTGCGGAGCTGGGGCACATGCTGGGACGTGGGCGAGACTTGGCAGCGTCACTCTGGGAAGAAGTCATACCTCTGTCACAGACACGGTGTGACAGGGATGCTGTGTCCGCCAGTCTGCACGGGGTGTCCAGAACAGACCAGGCAGGAGCAGATTCGTGATTGGCAGGGGCCAGGCAGTGATAGCTGAAAGGTATGAGATTTCTTCTTGGGGGGGGGGAGGGTAGATTTGATTTGTTGTGATGGTTACACAACTGTGAATACGCGAAAAATCCATTGAATTGAGCACTTTAAATAGGTAAATTGTATAGTATGTTAATTTTAAGACTATTTAAGAAAAACATCAGTGAGTATAGATCGCATGAATGTAGAATGAGAAAAATATTAAGATTCATGACAAAAAATAACCTAATTCACAGGTTAAGAAAACTAAAATCTGTAGCTTATAAAATATTAGGGTTCTGCCAGCCTGGACAGCATAGCAAGACGCCCATCTCTACAAAGCAGTTTTAAAAAGTACCCGGGCGCAGTGCTGCACAACATAGTCCCAAGGAATTAGGAAGCCGAGGCAGGAGGATTCCTTGAGCCCAGGAATTTGAAGTCACAGTGACCTGTAAGGATGCCACCGCACTCCGGCCTGGGCAACAGAGTGAGACCCTGTCGCTACTAAAGGAAGAGAGAGAAGAGGCCAGGAAGAGGGAAAAGAAAGGAAGGGAAGTGGGGAAGAATTGGGGAGCTGGTTCTATAGATATGAAAGCTGCAGACTGCGGTGCAGCGCCTCGTGGGGATGCAGGAGGCACAGGGCCCAGCTACGCTGAGCAGCAGCAGGGCAGGCTGGGAGGATGTGGAGCTGAGGAGTGAGCAGAGCCCAGAAGCACCAGGGCGCGTATCATTTTGGCAGCACATTTGGAAAGAAAGCCCCACCCTGAAAGCGTAGGAATGCAGTGAGCACAGCGAGGCAGCAAGTGCCATGGTAGTACACAGAACAAACTCTGGGTCCTCAGTAAGAAGTCAGAACACACAGCCACGGGCTTAGAATCAGGAAAGGAACCTCCTGGGTAGCAACCAGCTGGGACCAGATCTAGAAGACAGAAGCAGGTGCTCCCTCGAGTGCCACGGAGGAGCCGCGGGGACCCCCCAGAAGCTGCTAGGGACCGACCAGTGACACCACGCGGAAGTCAGTCCTGCCTGTGTCTCGATGTGGCACAGGCTGCCAGGATCGAGATACCACATCCCGTCTCCTGAAGGCAGCGCTTGTGTCTGTGTACACGGTGGGAGACACGTGAATGACACGTGAGCACGTGGGCACGTGGCCTCTACATCTGTCTGCACCTCAGCTAGACTTGTAGGGCATTTCTCTTTTTTGAAGTACTTGTCTTGTTATAGACACAGCCTAGCATCCTAGTTCCAGAAATACTGATTATCCAGTACTCTGGTGTGGGGTCCAAACGGTAAATCTGGGTGGGGTTTGGCGCGCGCTCCTGCACGGGCAGGACAGTTCGGTTTTGGTGGTCCTTACCCTCAGCCCTGTCAGTCCTGGGGTCCGGGCTGGTCACCGCGCTGTCCCTTGGCCCCCAGCTCTGTCTTCTGGGTGGACGCTGGTCCTGGCGCAGGTCGTGTGAGGCCAGGACCGCGCTTTACGCCGGGCGGTGCGCGAGCCTGGCTGGGCAGGGCACCCGGGAGCGCACCCGCGCCCCTGACGCCCCCTCGTGGCACGGTCAAGCAGGAGCTGTAAATGCCGGCGCTAAAACAGGCTGTGTCCCCAAGTGGGGAGGAAGTTAAGTTCCTTCTTGTGAGTGATGTCGCCGCTTCTCTCCAGAAAACGCCAGCATCGTCTGTGGAAACTGGAATTAGTGACTTGTCAGCAGTGTCTGAGGCACTCTGGAATGTAACTTATAGTATAGAGGGGAACAGGGGGCGCGCGACGTGGCAGCACCCCTTCCTTGCCTGTCTGCTCTGTCTCCACTGTCTCCACCGTCTGCTCTGTCTCCACTGTCTCCACCGTCTGCTCTGTCTCCACTGTCTCCACTGTCTGCTCTGTCTCCACTGTCTGCTCTGTCTCCACTGTCTGCTCTGTCTGCTCTGTCTGTCTCCACTGTCTGCTCTGTCTGCTCTGTCTCCACTGTCTCCACTCTCTGCTCTGTCTGCTCTGTCTCCTCTGTCTCCTCTGTCTCCACTCTTCTACTTGCGGACAGGTGGTGTTCACACATCACGTGCACCAGTGAATCTGTAAAGATCTCTTGTAGCCACGCTCAGTTGCCTTTGTGGAATCAGTGTGCGCATGTGTGTGTCTCATGCTAAGTCAAGGCGTGATTGAGTAATCTTTAGCAAATTTGGGGATCAAAAACTGACAAGATGAGTTGTTAAGGTATAAATTGCCTTCTTCATATTTTAGGCTAGGCATTGAGACAAATATCGGAACTGCTTTCTTCTTTTTTTCTCCAAAGAGTTGAGCACATTGTTTTTTCTATTATAACATTCTAGAAACTCTCCAAAATTTCATATGATTATATTTTTTAAAAGAATTATTTTCTAGCCATAACATTGAGAGATTTTTCTTAGACTAGGAAAATTTCATTGCAAGTTTTAAAAATGCTCTATTATATATTTGTCTTATTACCTGCCAAAAATAGATACAAATTTTATTGAAAGTATATGGGCTTTTTTATCTTTAAGTTTTTATATATGTTATAATACTTTTTAGAATCTTAAATTAGGAATTAGAGATTTCATTGATCAGGGATCACTAGAATTTATAACAAATTATAACATAGAAACTGCTGATTTATGTTTAAATTTTTTGACTTGTTTAATATTGCATACTACTTTGGAAATTGGACAATGATTAAAAGTAGCAGAACATTAAATAAGCTTTATAAAATCTCTAATATATATTTTAAATTTGGAAATGAAAACAATAGACTTCATCATAATTTTTAAAGAGCTCTATTGATGCAATGTTTGCAAATCCCTGAAGCCTCAGGAAAATAATCTAAATGGCTCATTATTTAGCTTATTGAACTTTGCTGCAGTTAGGTTGACGGATGATAGCAATGTTTCCCAATCACCAAAGTACCATTTTAAAAGCATTTTTTATTGAATAAAGCGCTTAGAATATTGCACCCTGGAGCTTTATTTAGGGGAACGGTTCAATTGATGTTTTCTGTTTAACCTCAGCTTTAACCTCTTACAGCATATATGGTTAATAAGCAGTGTTATCATTTAAGAAACGTAGCTGGATCTGCGCATTCAGTACAAGCGCATAGGAGCCTATTGGTGTGTGGCTCTTGTGTCATCATGGTCCTGAAAAGTAGCTTATTACGTATGACACCCTAGTTTTCACAGTTGCTGCTCTGCATGGTGAAAATGCCCAGATTTTCATGTTCCTGGAAGCAGAAAGGACTTTTTTTGTCTCACCTGCACATGTGCATAGATGAATTTTTATTATATAAATAATGAAATTCTGGGGGAACTAATTAACATGCTCAAATGTCCTGTGAGGCATGAGCGCTAAATGCTCTCAGTGACAAGTCAGCTGTGCTGTTTGGTGACACTTGGAGGGGTAGACGGCAGTGGTGACATCCAAATGTGAGCAACTGGATTTGTATGCAGTGTGGACCCTACTTATGATAAGTGTTTGGTGTTTCATTTTTTCCAAGTAGAAATCTCTGGTTGCCTGTTACTTTGTCTCAACAGGCTCAGCACAGCAAACTCTAGCTGAGCATATGTGAAATGCTCCCTGGAAATTCCTTCACAGAATTTAAATTCAGCCTCTCCGTGTCTCAGTGCACATCCAGCGCAGCTGCAGACGGCTGGGGCTGAACTAATGGCGTCAGCAGTCACAGAGCACAGAGGTTGCTAGTGCCTGTGGTCCTGTAATAGTGTGGCAGAGACCTTGAGGCCTGTGCCTCTCTTTTGGTGCAGACAGGTCCACTGTGACGCTGCCATCCTCTACCCTCGCTGAGTGCTGGGCGCACTCTCGTCACCTCTGTTGCATTTATGTGCAAGAATCAGCTAGGATTAATGACAGATCACAAGTGGATTGTTTAAAAATACAGGGATGTCACATTCTCAATAGCACTGCTTTTGGATTTACAGAAGTGAGCGCTAATGTGTACGGCATGCTGTATTTTTTAATTCATTTTATTGTGTGTGCCTACAGAAGCAAGACTAATTGTGGTGTTTTGTCAATATATTTGTGAGGAGCAAATCATTGTCAGTGACATGAAGCCCTCACTCAGTGACCTTCAAGACCAGTAGAGAATAAATACTACATGGCCTGTCTGTGAATATTGATTAGCAGTTTTTTGAGATGATCAAATTACATCTTGGGTTAAGAATTCTATTAAATTATAAAAAGATTATAATAACCACAATCAAAAATGGTGAAATGTCTGTGATCAAATTTGTTTTATAAATTACATTATACGAAGAGTATAGCTGGCAGCTACATGTGTATAATTGCTAATATGACAAAGGAAAAGTTTCCCAAGCATTTCAAGAATAATGACACAGAAATTTCAGACTTCACAACGTAGGGTATACGGCACAACTCCTGGTGAAGGACTTGAACCTGGACTTTTCCTAACACAAACAGTGTAGACTAATCATATGTACTCTTATTAATGAGAAATTGGAAAAAATAAATTTCTAAGTGATGGCATTGTACAGACTTATAAATAATAAAAATTGCCTCATATTTTATTTTCTTTCACGTGGTATTACTCTTGGATAGACATTCCCATGAAGGTTACTTACCGTGGAAAGTGTGAAAATGTAAACAAATCATCCATGATGAAGGCTACTTCAGTGTGCTTCTCAGTAGCCTAAAAATGAGCTTTAGCTTAGGCTCCCACTTAAATATATTTTTTAATTGACATTTTAATTAATTTTACATTTGTATTGTCTATAATCACATTATTAAAAATTTCTAAAACTGGGGCGGTGCCTGTGGCTCAAAGGAGTAGGGCGCTGACCCCATATACCAGAGGTAGCTGCTTCAAACTCAGCCCTGCCCCCCCCAAAAAAAAAAAAAATTCTAAAAGCTCAATAGTCAGACAAATACTAATTTGAAATATACTAAGACTAATTTTTCATATTTCAGAGAAAAATATCTCAGCAAATATTTTCTTTTATAATGTCAGGCAGCAATTAATTCCATATTAATACAGGGTGTCCGTGGAGAACAAGGCTGTGTCTGTTCATCAGTGACTTCAGATCTTTCCCAGGTCAGCGCTCCAGTAGTGACTGGAATGTCCCAGAGCTATTTCAGGCCCTAACTCCACTAGTGAAAAATGGTTTTTAATTAAAAAACCTTACCAGAAAGAAACTCTAGGCACAAGTGGTCCTTTAGAAGTAAATTCCCCCAAATATTTAATGAGGAAATCACTCCAGTACCACACAAAGTCTTCCAAAGATGTAACAGAGAAAGGAACACTTCTTGCCTCACTATTACCTCATTCTGATGTTGAATTGATACCAAAATCAACCAAAGCCATTTGCAAAAAAATGACAGATCAGCCAATATCACTTGTGAACAAAGAGGCAAGAGCTTGTGATGAAATATGAGCAGGTCGAATGGAGCTTGCCAAGGAGTGCAGAACTGGTTCTGCAGTGCCAAGTCCATCCAGGTAATTTGATCACCAGCAGACTAAAGGGAAATCCCTGTAATCATCTGAGCAGAGATGCAGGGAAACAAGAAACATAGAAATCAAACAGTTAACATGATACTTACTGTAGAAAAACTGGGTATATTTTTTCTAGTGTGTGGGACAAGAGAGTGACATCGTCTCTCATCAGAACTGCTCATGGCAGTTGTGCAGGTGTTCCCAGAGGTGCAGCAGGGTGAAGAGGAGAGAGAGAAGCACACGGACTGCAGAGGAAGAAAGCAGATACTTCTTTTTTCATAGATGGCACAGTTGTCTCCATGGAAAATCCCAAAGAGTCTACAAAAACCTACTAAGATTTACAGAGTGGGTTTGCCAAGCTTGCACATTGTCACATCTATGTATAGAAATTACTTGTATATTTATACACTAGCAATGAGCAATTAGAAATTAAAATTTGACAATGTACCACTTAAAAGCACAAAAAACTGAAATACATAAGAATAGATCTAAATATATGAGTAGGATTTGAATATTGAAAACTATAAAACAGTAAAAAAATCAAGTGTCTAAATATCAGTAGTAAATTATGTTTGTAGATTGAGATATTTTATTATCAAGATGTCAGTTGATTTTTTTTATGAAGATGTCAAGGAATTCAATGCAGAAAGGATGACCCTTAGGTAGTGCCCAGAACAATTGGACAGCCAGTCCAGAGAGAGGCTCCCCAGTATCAGACACATAAGTTGCTCTTATGCAGAAATTAAGTCAAATAAATCATAGACCTAAATGTAAAACCAGAAGTATAAAATTTCTGGAAGAAAACATAGGGAAAACCTTTATAGCCTTGAAATAGTTAGGCAACAATTTTTTTAGATACAAAAAGCACAAGTTCTAAAAGAAAAATGTTGATAAATCCGATTTCAGAGTAAAACTTATGTTCTTCAAAGGATATTAAGAAAATAAGACAAGCCACACAGACTTGTAGAAGATGTTTGCAAAATATATACCTGGTAAACTGGATGTATTAAGAATTCTCAGTAATGAGCAATCAGTCAAATTGAAACATCAGCAAAAGGTTAAAAGAGCTTTGAGATCTGACAGCTGAGTTCTCAGACCTGCAGCACTGTGCAAACAGCCCAGTAAGGTTTCATGACCTTGGTGTGTCAGTGTCCACAGCCGTATTTGTGTTGACATGTGGCAGTATCTTGCTGAGTGGCACTCATTGTTGTCATGGTGTATTTTTGTGTGCCATGGCAAGAATGTCAGAGCTTAAATTTGAGCAATGAACAAACATTCAGAAATTTCTTGTTAAACTTTGCAAGAGTGGAAATTGGGGATTAGTCCAAGTTTAAGGGGATAATGCCATGAAGAAAATGGCAGTGTACAAATGGATTAAACATTTTTCTGAGGAGAAAGAAAGCATCACTGATGAAGATAGATCGGGGTGGCCAGTGACCAGCAGGACTGAGGAGAACACTGCAAAAACTATTTGAATTGTGCATTAAAATTGTTGGCTGAGTGTGAGAAGTATAATAGACCAAGTAAACATGAATAGAGAAACAGGAAAATCTTAACTGAAGGTCTTGGCATGAGAAAGGTGAATGCAACAATGGTCTTGAAGGAGCTCGGTAATGAACAAAGGCAAAAGAGAGTTGAAATTTGCCAAGACCTTTTGGAAGGGCAAGATGATGTTTGGGGCCATGTTATCACCCATGATGAAACCTGGGTGTGCCACCATGACCCGGAAACAAAGCATCAAAATGTGCAGTAGAAGTCAGTTAATTCTCCACAATGAACAAAGTTCCATCAGTCCAAATCAAGAGTTGGAGTAATGTTGCTAACCTATTTTGATATCACCAGGATTGTTCATTATGAATTTCTACCAATTGGACAAGCAGTTCACCAAGTTTACTGTTTGGTAGGGCTGAAAAGGTTAGACACAAACGGCCTGAGTGTTCCACTATCAACTCATGGCTCTAGCATCATGACAGTGCACCAGCTCTCGCAGCACCGCCTGTGAGGGACTTTTTTAGCCAATAAACAAACAACTATATTAGAAAATTCTCCCAGCTCACCTGATCTGGCCCCCAATGACTCTTTTCTTTACTTGAAGATAAAGTAAATATTGAAAGGAAGACATTTTACTGACATTTAGGACATCAAAGTTAATAGGAGGACAGCTCTGGGATCTGCTCTGCAGGAAAGCTGGAGATGGGCAACAGAGCCTGAAAAGTAAAAACTGAGCCACAGACATGCCTTAGAGCTGTTAAATATGGATGTCTCTTTTTAAAGATGTGTAATCTTGCCTCCAAAAGTTGATATTAAAATACTCTTACCTATATGTAAGAATTTAAATGTGAGTGAGTGAGTAAGAGGGCACACTCAGCAAATTCAATCTGGGTGGTGTCATGCTTCTCATGATCAATGCTTTTCATTTCATTATCTTTTTCATTATTTCCTCCCCTACTTTACCCCATTTGGAAAAAAAAAAAAAAAAAAAAAAACCACAAACCTTCGTGTTTTCTTTTTCCTGTTTAAATAATGAAATCTCTCAGGGAAGCTGTCCCGGCTCCATGCTGCAGCACTCTGGGCTGTTGGGAACTCTGTGAAAGGCTCCTTCCGCCTGGATCACTGACCCTCTGTTTCTCACGTCTGCATATACAGTTGGCACAAAAATATCTGAGGAAATGCAGCAAGGAGTATTTGGACAGTATTTCAACATGATTCATTGCCAGAAATAGGGCTTGGGTGGCAGGGGATTGAACTGTGGTGGGCGTGACACTGCACAGGGAGGTTCAGAGAAGAACTCACTGCACATGTCGCCCACACAGCTGTATCCATTGAGTTAATATATTCCTTATAAACTACTTTACTTCTCTGAGGTGATCAGCATTTTGTATGCAAAGAAATCCTTTAAGGCAAACTAGTAACTTCCAGGGAGAGATTTACATTTTTAAAATTCAGAGTCCAGATTGCTCTGAGTAACTTTTCCAAACTGTTCTAA
Source organism: Loris lydekkerianus (assembly GCA_963574355.1). Classification (NCBI taxonomy): domain Eukaryota; kingdom Metazoa; phylum Chordata; class Mammalia; order Primates; family Lorisidae; genus Loris; species Loris lydekkerianus. The sequence continues at coordinate 14,757 of CAUYPK010148354.1, read as the reverse complement.
GGGCCTAGGAGAGCCCTGATGTGGGATGCAATGAGAAGGTGGCCCTTTAATGTTTGCACATGTTGAGAATTCCACTCAGCTCAGCTCAGCTCAGCACCCTTAGCACAGTGGCTATGGTGCTGGCCACATACACCAAGGCTGGTGGGTTTGAACCTGGCTCTGGACAGCAAAACAATGACAACTGCAACAACAACAACAACAAAAAAGAATTCACTCAACTTTTCCACTTTTAAGTTATATTAAGAGGTTTTTAGTTTGCATTCATTTAGGAAATTTGTTTTTCTTATTCCTGAGTCTGCATCAGTGAATATAATAAATACAGGGAAGGCGGCAGCAGCTGGAAGGAGGCACCTTGCTGGGTGCACCAATGGTGGGGTGGGCCACAGAGGCAGAGCATGCTGGTCAGGAGGCAGGTACGGGGCTGAGGACACAAACAGGACTCTAATCAGGCAGTTGGTGACCCCTTCTAGAGACATGCCGGCACTGTGCACACACCAGTGGAGTCCTGGGCTGGGCCAGGAAAAGTCAGAGAAGGGGTCTGTGATGTGTGTATTTGGCACTGGTGTAGCTGCTGTCCATCTTTGTAACTTTCCTATCATTAGGAAATAAACCCCCTTCCTGCTTGTACAGCAGGACTCTCAAGTCAGAAGGAGGAATTTTAGCAATGGATTGTTTTTACTAGGTCCGCACGTGGGTCTTCAAGTTGGCTGGTAATGCATAAACTCCTAACTGCCTGTACTCATTCACTTAGAAGATCTTAGCACACTTTCTAAGGATGCTGTGGGTTTTATATTAGTAGAGAGCTTACATACTTTACAAAAGTATATATAATTTCTTACACATCTTTAGGAAAAAAGACTCAAACAAACGCTACTCAATGTAGCGTTGACATTTTCTTTCCTTTAATTTCTACATTTGATATCACTGGATATAAGTCATTTTAAGAGCCTTCTAAAAAGAACATCACTTATATATTTCACGCATATGAAGAAAATTCCCTTCACCCAGCCAAATCCCCTTGTGTCCCTGCTCTAAACCACGGTGCTCACAGCACGGAAGTACTGCTGGTGCCCATGGCAACCGCTGTTTCCTGATGTATCTGGAACTGTCTGCGATGAGGAAGACCAGGTCTTCATGTAGCACTGAGCACCTCAGCTGCCTTCGCAGGAAAGTTTCTAACAGCACTGCATGTCCTCATCTGAATTATGTAGTTATTTTGTAGTTATTTGTTTATAGAACTAATTCAGAAATGTTTAATTGTATATTATCAAAAGAATTTTGTCTAATAATAAGCAAGTTACATGAGGATAGTAATTAAAGCATGGGATCTCTTATGAAAAAAGGTGAATATTCTTGTTCTCTGGCCTTTAGATAAGAGTTAATCTAACTGACTAAAGACGACTGGATGAGATGCTGGCTAGGTATAAGAAGCCGACTCGCATGGGGGTGTGAAACCAAGCATAAACTGAATAATACACAGATGTGAGTCACCAAATATAGAAAGCCCAGTTCTGCCTGAGGTGAGGCACCATGAGATGATAGAGTATTCCTAGAAAGCTGCAATTTTCAGGTCAAAACCTAATAGTAACCTTTCACTGTGTGAATTGATCCTTGGGAGTATTATGGATCATTTGCAGTTTATGGAGAAGTTTTATTAGGAAAACATCTTAGAGCTTCGCTTTCATTTCTCATTTGAAACAATGTTGCAGAGCGTTTGGTTCCTTGGCCATGTAATTTCTGTTGGTTTCCACACATTTTGGTGCCCTGGTGTAGCACATATTGCTAATGCTCTACGTCCCGGTGCTGTGCTGTTCATAGTGTGAATCCAGACCCAGTGCTCTTCAGGCTGGAGAATGGCTGAGGGCTCTAACACTGTTCAACACTGGACGCAAGCACGGGACCCTCATGCAGCAGAGTCCTGAGACAGGCTGCATGGTGGCCTGTAGCTGCCATCTTGCAGCGTAGCAAATGTCAGTGTGCACCACAGATGCTACCTGGCCCAGTGCTCACACCAGCTTAAGGTCCTCACGGGTGGTCCTCTCAGCCCAGTCAGAAACCCAAAAAGTACAAGCAAATAATTTTTTAGGCTTAGATTTCTCTCAAATCACAACTTGACAAAAAAAAAAAAAAAAAAGAGAGAGAGAATACAGTGCAGACAAGCAGACCATGTGCCCACAGTCTGTGAGGACGCAAGATCTGTCACTCTCTGTGGTTCATCTTGGGGGAGGAGGGCATGGAGATTTTAATAAAATAGCCAAAATGGGCAGGAGGTAAAATGTCCTAATTGCATTTATTTTCTGCAAAAGACAGAGGCATCAATTACATACTGAGAAGGGGGCTTCAGTGTCACAGGTAAAGACGGAGGCATCTCCCAGACTGCTATGACACTTCAGACAAGGTCTGGCAGCCTGAGACACAGTAAGAAATTCAGGGCCTTTGACTTATTCTTGTTCTATGTTTTATCTCTTTAAACTTAGTATTCCAGCCTCTTGAACACATTGAGCTACTCATGCCAAACATTGAATTACTGGACCAGGTGAGCCTGGGAGTTGTTTGTATTCTCTGCTCAAGGTCGATGCTGAGGTCCAGCCTTCTCACACATCTGCCTCCTGAGAGTTCCTGTCATCACAGTGCACAGAGTCAGTCTGCTGCAGATACTGGCATGCTAGGACCCTATCAAAAAGTGACGGACATTTTCAGCATAGTTTTGAAGAAACATCCCCAAACAGGTGTATACAATTTTACTGTGCTACATCTTATACCAATAATTTTTTTTCTATTACTTCTCTACTAGTTCTGCTATTGTGCTATAAAAAGAAAATACTGAAGATGTTACTGTTGGAGTAGTTACAGGTATGACATGGTACATGTTCCAGTTTTGGAGCACCAGGCATTATCTTAGCCACTAGGACTGATAAATCTTTCTCCCATTTTTTAGTTGAAATCACCTCACAAGTCTCACATGCTTCGAACTCTAAGTTTATATGAAATACTGACCTGTTAGAGCAGATAGCAGCATAGAAGCAAGTGCGAGTGTGATACAGCTGCCTGGAAAGGCTCCACCACCTATTTCTGGTGAGGACTTGGGAGATAAAGAAGATAGAGCAATAAATAATCCTCCAGTTCTTTGTTGTGTGCACCTGTGTGTCTTATTCAAGGTGGTGTGACGTTGAGCCTGACTCAGATGACCTCTCATATGCACTGAAGATGACTCTCTTGGAGATGAAGTTCCATCTGCGTGTCCTGTGTAGCCCCCTCCCTCAGAGAAAAAGAAAGTGACAAACTTGTTCACAAATGGAAGAAGCTGAGCTAACTGCACAGCTCACAGCAGGCAGAGTCACAGAACCACCAAAAACTTCACCACAATGAGAACTTCCACAGAAACTCTTGAACTTTTTCTTGATGATGAGGTTGTTGAACTCACTGTCACATGCTCTACTTATATGCTGCAGTGGGGTGTAAATCTGAGTTTGACCAGCTCCAAGTGCAAATGTTTTCTGTGAGTTATTTTTCTGGGTGGTTACATCTCATTCCTAGACGTTCTTAGAAGGCGTGTGTTCTGGAATAAAGAGCAGATGTGCAGAATGTGTTCACTGGAGCTGCCATGAGACATGACCACTGTGAAACTGTAGTTTCTAATTTGCATGTTGCTGACAATGCAAATTTGAACCCAAAATTTTTCCAAGTTGTGACCTCTTATAAGCATATTTAATCAGAGATGTATAAAATTTATTCCAAGTGAAACCCATTTCAGCTTTGATAAATGCAGGGTTTCTTATTGTAGTCGTCATGGGTGCAAACACTTTATATTAAAGGAAAGCCCAATAGGTTTGGCCATCAGTTTGGGTGTGGTACAGCTCGTCTGGGCCACATGAGCTGGTTTCAGCTGCTTCAGGGTAGAGACCTAAGTACTAAACACAAGGGATAAGTTGTTGGTGCATCACTCGTCCCTCCATTTACAGAGCACACCGTGGACAACACCACTTGGTATTTGATGACTTTTCATCAGTGTTGCTCTTCTGGATAAGCTCAGTTCAGTGGGACATCAGGCACCAGGCACAGTGAGAAAGGATCACCTTGACAGTTCCACTGGAATAAGATGGAGCTCTGAAGAGAAAAGAAGGTGGCACGTTGGATTATCAACTTGATGGCAAAGGCAGCACTGTGTGCAGGTGGGTGGTGACAGTGATGTCACTGCTGCCTCACCTGGTGCTGGTGTTGATCTCAGTGTTTTGTCAATCATTATTCCCAGAAACTGAAAAGAACGTCCAAGTTCAGCAGCCAGACATGGTCAAGACGTATAAGCATTTCATGGGAAGTGTAGACGGAGCTGATGACAGCACTGGTAAGCATCAGGCATCAATCCTTGGGAAGCAATGGTGTCCAAGTCCTCTTTCGTTCTGTTTCAAATTGGCCTTGCAAACTACCTGGCAGCTGCATAAAACATAGGATGATAAGCCAGTGGATTTTTCTGGAGTTTTCGTTGACATGTGGTCCTGAACTTGGCCAAAGAGGACGACCTCCTCAGAAGCATTGCCTCTCCTCACATCAAGGTGCATGAGTCGCATTGTGGTCAGGCAGGGGAAGCAGGCACTGAATGTAGTAAGAACACCACTTTAATGTGAAAAATGTGATGTTGCCTTACATGTAACAGGCTCTGTGACTGTCACACTGAATGGCAAGGAAACATGATTTTATATGCTTGTGGAGTATAGCAGTGGTTTTTCCTAGTATCCCAGTTTTGGAACACCGCTGTATAATGGTACATAATAAGTTTTTTTTCTCTTCAAATTCTTATTCCTTTGATTTTTCTAGTAACATACATGGATTTCATGCAAAAATTTCAACCTACAGCCTAAGTGTTTTACAAGGACACCTTCTAACCTGTCAGTCCACCCATAGGTGCAGGTGTCAAGCAGAGAAGTGCCAAGGCCAGGCGTGTTGCTGGCATGTTGCTGGCGTGTGATGGCCGGGCGCCCCAGCCCCCGTTCCTGGAGCTTCTGCTGGTGCTGTGCAGACCCACCTCCCCACTAGCCTGCCTCACAGCAGGGCAGTTAGTAGGGCTAGATGTCACTTTCCTCCCAGATGTGAAAGCTCACTATGTAACAGCCTAGTGTGGCTTAACCGCAGAGTAGGGATACTTCTGTACAGTTACATCTCTGCAGGGCAGTGTAATACGTAACATTTTGCTGTCTCTGAATTTATAAATAGCTAAATGTATGATTCTATTAATTATAAAGAAATTTGTTTTTCAAAAAGATAAATCTGGGCTGAGGAGAAGTCCCAGCTTTGTAGGCATGCAGTCGTCCCTACTTGAGAAAGCACAGCTCTCAAGTGTGTTCAGCGCCTGGCACTGTGGAGTAAACTGGCTGGAGCAGCCTGAGGACCGATGGGCTCTGCTTCCTGCCATGTCCTGAAGGCCAGGTCATGGGCGATGGGCGGCTTCTCTCTCCTGCCTAGAAGCAGGACTGGTGTGTGTTCTCTTGGAAATAGCACATGGCACATTCAAGTATTTTCTGGGGTACAGGTAAACAACTTGGGTGGACAAGGTTCGATTTTCCCATCCTTTTTGCCTTTTCAGTGGGAGTGTGTTTCTGATTTTGTAACTGGAAGAACCACAAATAGAGCTCATTATAATTTCATGCAATCCTGCTTTTCTAGGATTACTCATTATAACTTGTCATAGGCTGACTTTGCTATGTAAACTTTTTAAATTACCAGAAGTTTACGAGTTAAATTTTTTTCCTAATGCATATGATTTCCTAATTCATATGATTTAACATTGTGTAATTTGAAACTGTGTAAGTATGTATATGTCTTTAATATGCTAAAACTATATTCCTGTTTGTCTTTAATTCCTTTATGGGATCCTAAGCAATATTGGAGAGTGAACTCATGTCACCCAACAGACAGCAGGCTTAGCGGGTCCATTGTGGATTTCTCTGGAACATACCCGCAGGCATGTGTCCATTTCAGGGGTCCTGGGACAGCTCTTAGAGAACAGGCAGGCACAGGGGCTCAGGCCCCATGCCCTGTTCCATGGTACCCTGCATTCCATAGAAATCCCTATCGTCCTAGAAAATGTCCAGTTCTAAGTTTTCAGCCTCGTCCCTGCAGACCCACTTCCCTGCCACACCACCAGGCAGTGTGCAGGTGTCAGAGATGGAAGGAACGCTCTGGAAGTATCCTGTACTTGGACTTGTAGGCAGTTTCTTGGAATATCTAATTTTAAAAGTAATTCTTGTTCTGCTCAAGAGAGCAAATGTGAAGGACTTCCACAAGAAGAGAGGAGAGACCCTTTATGTTTTACTGATGATGTGGGTGTGCTGAGCGTCTGGAGCCCACACCATGATGCTCTGTGGCCTCCGTGGGCCCCCCCTGGAGAGAAGGCCACTGGCCCAAGACTCCAGTGGTCTGAGCCAAGCAGGGAGCCTCAGAACCAGAGCTGCCAAGAACTTACTGTCACATGAATTTTCTGAAGACATTGAGTGAATTAATAATAGCCTGGGCCAAGCGCAATAGCTTATGCCTGTGGGCTAAGGTGGGAGGATTCCTTGAGGCCAGGAGTTTGAGAACAGCCTCAGCAAGAGAGAGACCCTGTCTTTACAAAAAAATAAAACAATTGGCCAGGCATGTTTGTGCACACCTGTAGACCCAGGCATTCATTGAGGCCAAGACAGGAGGATTGCTTGAGCCTAGGAGTTTGGAGTTAACAGTGTGCTGTGGCCAGCCTGGGCTAATAGAGTAAGACCCTGTGTAAAAGCAAAAAAAATCCTGGACAGTAGGCAGAATTTAAAGTGTTCTTGAAGTGATTCGAATTATTGGAACCCAAGATGAAATTCTAAGAGTGTACATAATGGTTAAAATTGAAGGAACGGAGAGACTGGTGTCAGGAGCAGCAGGTGCTGCAGAGGAGCATACGGGGCTAACCCAGGGAGCCCTCAGGAAGAGCCGCCTGCTGACCTGGCTGCCTGCCTGGGGCCGCCCCAACCCTCTGTGACAGTGGAAGTGGCAGTGTGTCGTAGATGTGCATTCTCACTGGGCGATATTTCTTTAACTACCTAACAGGGTTGGTGTATCATGTTTTAACTGATATGTTATGTTAGTTATGAGGTTGATTTTAAGAAACAATTTTCTTTAGAAAATACCTATTATCATAAAATATTTTTATAAATTATTAACTTTAGAAATTGCTTTTCCTCTTAAAATTTTTAAATTTCAGTAAATTAATGATTATAGTAAGAATAGTTCTTATTTTTTGAGTACCGTATATACTCAAGTATACCTGAACTTGGCACAAATTTTGTGCCGAAGAAACTCGGCTTATACTCAAGTATATACGGTATCTTCGAGATGCCAGGGAGTATATTCACATCATTTCAGCCTTAGAACAATTAGCAAGTATCTTTTCACCTTGCGGAAGAGCAGAGTGAAGACCTGGCCTCAGAGCTGCCCTCTCCCTGTCCAGCCTCTCCTGTGACTTCGCAGATGTCACATGTAGATGCAGTGACTGTAGCGTTGGAAGCAAGACCAGGGCAAAGGCGACATTCTGCATTACTGACTTTTCTGTGGGGTCAGTAGATCAGGGAGAGCCTTGCTGGCCCCATAACTAGCTCCGTGGTGGCCGTCAGTGCTGCACTCAGGGTCTAGAACTGCCGTCTCCAGGACAGTGAACACGTACTTTTAAAATGTCTTTATAATACATAATGGCCATTGTTTTAAAAAAATGAGACCAAAGAGTGTCTACTGTTCACCTATAGAAACATTGTTCATGGAAGTGCATGGTTGACGTGCCTCCAGACAGGAAGTCCTCAGCTCAGTAAGTTTTCCTGAGTTGGTTGTGTCCCGGCAGCTCTTTGGCTGCTGGCCTGCTTTCCCAAGCCAACCCGTGGCCTCACGTGTCACTGGTCTCTCTTAGGTCGCCCTGGTACAGTGGACAGAGAGCGTGGGCCTCACCCTGGTCAGCAGAGACCTCACCACCATGCAGCTAAAGACCCCTGGCGGCCAGATCCTCACCTTCCGCATCCTCCAGATGTTCCCTTTCACCTCCGAGAGCAAGCGCATGGGGGTCATCCTCAGGGTACAGCGCGGTGGGGGGTGGGGGGGCTGACACTTGACATTTCCCCTTGGTTATCTTAAGACAGATAAAACCATTTCCCCAAAGGAAAGTTAAAGTTAAGTGTTTAGTCAAATGCCTATGCTTGTTTACAGTTTTTTAAAAATCTAAAATCTAAACTAATAATTGATGGCTGGGAAGCTGGTGTGGCTTTAGGGAGAAGAAACAGCTTTCCTCCAAGGTCTGAGGCAGGATCAGTCAAAAGTGTGACTTGTTAATTTTTGAAATCAATTTAACCACCTATTTTGTTTTATTTTCGGTGAAAGCGGGCCAAAGAATTCACCTTAATGGTGACTTATGACCATTAATGTTCCTGAAATATTCCTCTATTAGTTTGTTTTTTTTTTAACACATACAAAAAAATATATCTTGGAAGTTGACTAAACTATGAAGCATTCAGTCAAACTTAGAAAATTTATGAGTATTAATCAGCCCAAATCATGTGCCCATTAAGAAATGCTATTTCAAACACTTTGGCACAGTGTCTCAAGATGTGCGGCTGTCTTCTCAGTTCTCAACTGCATGAGCATTGAAGGACAGGCACGGCCTCTAGGTGGAAGGGCAGTTGGCTGCCGGCTCAGGGGTGCACTCCCTGAGGATGCCTCGCCTGCACAGCGGGCAGTGTGGCCTGGATGCACCTGTGTTCATTTTTGTTCTGTTGCAGGATGAGTCCACAGCAGAAATCACGTTTTACATGAAAGGTGCAGACGTGGCGATGTCCACCATTGTCCAGTATAATGATTGGCTGGAAGAGGAGGTGAGTTATATTGAGCATTTGTACAAATGTTTTTATGAAATTTAGTGAACAGATGACTGAAAAATAGATCCTTCCCCAACTTGTAGACACTGGTGTCATTGGAATAAATTGAACCATCATAATTCCAAACTAGACAGATAGGTTGCTGAGGACAGCATCATTTTTTTCCACTAAATTATTTTAAATGCTTACAGTTCTTTTCACTTTCATTAAGCAGAGAGGATAGGACTCCTGTTTAATTGTGAATGCTTTCCCTTCCATATAAATAACTTTGTTTTCTGTGTGAGTGCATGTAGATACGTGTGAGTCGGTCCTTACTTCATTGACAACAGTAAAATTAGAAAGCACTATTAATCATTCACTCACTAGAAAATTCTCAAATAAGTCATATTTTAATACATCTTGTGACCTAAGTATTTGCAAGTTTTAATTAGAATCCGATGCTAATTTTGTATATAAGATTCACTTAAAATACCTTAACACAATAACTAAGAAAATGCCAGGAAGGCTGTGTTAACCAGTGTGATGAAAATATGTCGAATGGTCTATAAAACCAGTGTATGGTGCCCCATGATTGCATTAATGTACACAGCTATGATTTAATAATAAAAAAAACATAAATGAAAGAAAAGGGGAAAAAAATTCACTTAAAATAGAAATGAGATATAAATATGAGCAATTCTATATTTCACTAAATTCTTCCTAAACAAATATGATTTATATTAATAGTTAGCTTTCTTAGGCTATATTACTAATTATTGAGTTTATGTATTTATTAATAGTTGATTTCAGAGTAAAACTGAAAGCATTGCAATTGTAAGCATGACCCTTTTCATGGTGTGGGCATTACAGTTGGTGTTCAGACATCTCTCATTCACCCTGAGACCTCAGCGACCATCTGTCAGTACAGCAGCCAGACCCACTGCTCACGACGCTGTTGGCGTTATGAATCAATGCTGACTTCAGGGCACTTTGATCTAATCATGGGCATGAATAAATTAAACTCCCTGAAGACCTAGTAAAATGCCATAAAAATTACGTTCGGTCATAATGACATACAATTAATTATAAAATACTTGTTTAATTTATTTAGCTTTATGAGGTCAAATCAATAAATATCTTGCAACAGACAAATAATGTTAGATTGTTTTTCACAAAGATAACTTTAATAAAAATCCTGTGTACATTTATTTTCTCAACATTGCATTTTCTTTCCATAGGTATATCTTTTGACCCTTCAGCAACATTGTTATTGAAAATACTATTCTAGTATGAAAGCTTTTTACTTTACATAAGAAAATAAAACAGAGCAGCACATTCTCAGAGCCTGAGTTTGTAGGAAATTACTCGGTTTCAAGCAAGCTCTCTATAGAGTTGGATTCTTGACTATAAACTTGTGTCTTCCAAATGTTTGCAAAAAAAAAAAAATCTTTGATTGTATAACAGAAAGGGCCAATTTTTGAAAACTTGAAATATAAGGATTATTAGTCTGTAAACAGAGTTAAAATAATACTGTTCTAGGCAGATGAAGGTGTTGAGATGAGTGGCTTCCCCCCCTCTGAACACAGACTTAAATTAGGCCCCAGACTTGGTGTTAAAAAGGAAGCGAGGGCACTTGGCCCTGCACAGCTGCATGTGACCTTTGACTCCCCGACTCCACTGGTGACAGCTCCCTGCTGACCAGAGTCTCCATAGTGACAGCGTAAGTGGCTGGCAAACACATGTTCTGAATGTTTTGTGTGTCACACACTGTGTTCTGACAATAGAGTAGGCCACAGAAAGGAAGCTCCCAAAAGAGAAAATACATGTACTGATCTTCAGTGGAAGGGAATCGTCCTAACATGGGGTAGGGGAGGGCTCGTGTGGGACCTGCACAGCTTGGACCAGGCTGACCAGGCCCAGCTATGGTTAACACTGGGCAGTGGGGAAGGTGTGATGGAGTCACAGCCTCGCCTCCATAATTGCAGTGGTCTGTGATCGTCACCTCTGGTGTCTCCTGTGACCCTTGGCCCTGTGAAGGTCTCTGTCCATTCCCCAGAGAAGGGAGCTTGAGGGGACACATAGGTCGGGGTACACAGAGTGGGGCTCAGGGCCAGGCTGGGCTCTCCTCCAGTCCCTCCTGCCACCTCGCAGCCCCCAGATGTGGCTGCACACATCACATCCAGATGCCAGATGATTAAACAGGAATTTTCAAAAAATAGGATAATAATCATTGTTTACCTGCAGAAGGACCTTCTATCACAAAATGTAGTAAATCAGCTTTATTAGGGTTGGATATCCCACCTAGAGAGCTAACTTTTGCCCTAGAGCAGCGGTTCTCAACCTTCCTAGTGCTGCAACCCTTTAATACGGTTCCTGTGGGTCACAGGAACTGCTGCCCTAGAGAGACAGTTGAGGGTGACAGGTTGCACATGACCAGGGTCCAGAGTGTGCCTGTCTGTGTGTCCCCCAATGTGTTTGCCAGTGTGGTGCAGTGGTGCCAATGGCTCCCCAGTTTCTGTCCCTGGACGGTGCCAGCCTAGGTGCCCAGTCTCCACACTGGAGGCAGCTGGGGAGCCGGCCTCGAGGTGCTTCACATACATGTGCCCCACAGAGGGCCTACGGGCAGCCCTTACCAGGCCCTGTGCGTCCAGTCTCCACACTGGAGGCAGCTGGGGAGCTGGCCTCGAGGTGCTTCACACACATGTGCCCCACAGAGGGCCTACGGGCAGCCCTTACCAGGCCCTGTACATCCTTTCTCCCAACACAGGCTCCTCAGTCTTCAGTCTTGACATTGCATAACCAGGTTTACTGTGATTTCCTTTTCATTAAAAATGTAGCTAATTAGTTGGTTTAGAATATATTTGCTTAAGTACAGGATCATAGTGTCAACTTTGCATTTCTAAATGTACATTGGAAACAATGTTTTTGCTTAGTTGTTCTCTAGCTATAAAGGTCCTCTACCCTTGAAGTTTGTTAAAATTACCTTTAGAAGACTCTGCCCCCATGCCTCACGGTGACAGCAGTGACAGAGCCTGGTGACAGGCAGCACCACCTCTGCTGGTCTCTGTCCAAGAATTACCTTCCCCTCGGGGGCCCCGGACTAAAGCTAGGAGCGTCGGGCCTGGGCTGTGAAAGTTCTTGGAGTTTCAAGGAAGATGTGATCACCACTGATTTCTCTGTGTTACCAACCACAAATGCCAAAAACAGCCTAAAGCCAATGGGAAAGGAACTTTAAAAACATTAAAATTTGGCACAGCTCTGCAGTTTGAGAGGGAGTCAGAAGGAACTGGATAGGGTCTGCAAGCAGCACGCCTCCTATGTGGGCAAGAATCCCCACTGAAATGTTTAAAGTCTGAATTGTTTAAAAACTGAAATTGTTGAGTAGAAACTGTGAGTTTCAGACAGTGGCACAGCTTAGTGTTCTGTACATTGTTTTTTAAGTTTATTTCTTATAGAACACATTATTCTCTAAAATACCAAATCTCAGGCACGCTTCCCTCAGCACTGAGTTATTCCCTCAGTAATAACTCTCAGAACTCCCTGTGTATGTCTGTCCTCAGTGGAGCCAGACCCCCCCATAGCCCTGAGCACCTGCCCTCCTAGACCCAGCAGAGGAGGTGCTCTGGGTCTGCTCCTCGAGCAGGGGACACTGATGTGAGTCCTGCCTTTGCTGTCTTCCTGTCTGACTTAGGTCTCTCTCCCTGTCTGAAGCCCCCAGGAGATCCTCCGTACCCCAGCCTTCATCCACCTGGGTCAGCCTGCTGCTTCTGGGCAGGCACCACCTTATACCCAGGAGCAGAAGGGGACATGTTTGGATGAGGAATGCTCTTGCATGCAAGAGATGTCCCAAGTTGTGGGAAAATACATGCTCTCTGCAGGCAGCCCCACTAGGCTTCCCCTCTGGTCACCTGTCACAGCCCATGACCCATGAGGGCAGGACCCATAAGGGTCCTTGTTCACTCTGCAAATGAGAAGCCAGCACAGGACAGCCCCAGCAGCCCTGCTGCACTCTCTGGGTGCGTGAGCATCTGGGTGGGAGCCCAAGGGGTAGTGGTCTAGTAAGAATGCACTCTTCCAGAACTTGAAGTCTGGGCCCTGTGCACACACCCGCTGTGGGAGCTCTTGACCATGTGTGCACATCGGGGTATGCTTTGGGAATCATTTCAGCCCACCTCCACTGACACCGCTGGGTCGGTACCTCTGCTGGGGGCAGTGGTGATTTGTTTTTCCCAGGTCTTGTGGCTGTGGGCACTGAATGTATTTCCATTTCTTGTTTTGCTGTGCAAATCAAGTCCCATGCTTCCACAGGGCTCACTTTCCCTGCCCAAGACTGGCCACAGGGCCAGGCCCATGAGCTGTGGAGCTGTAGCACAGCAGCCTTTAGGCACCCAATGTGGCCAGGGACATGCAAGTTGACAATACAGCAAGAGCTCACACAGACCACTGCGTCTGTCTGGGACAGCTGTTACTAACTCACCTCCACCAGTGGGAAACCACGGGGCAGGGCATTTAGAACACACGGTAGAACCTAGCAGAAACTGTACTCAGACTCTGCTACCTGGTTTCAATGTGTGTTCTTACCCTCCACGCCCCAGGTGAGTTCTCCCCACCTCACCTCCGTCCCCAGCTGAGCCCACCCTGCTCACCTCCACTCACTGAGCTGGAAGATTAAAACAAGTTCTGTATAAGCTGACACCCCTCTGACGTGCACACTGTGCTGCTGTGGTAATGGCGCTTAGCTTCTGTCTCATGAGGAAGAGCCGCTGTGCAGGCGGCACTTTACCTGGGCCTCTTGCCCGAGTTTCTCTGCAGGACACATGTGCATGAAACCACAGTGGTCACCAGAGTGTGGTGCGACCCGTGCACTCATCCTCAGGGTACACGTCACACATGGTCAGAGGCTCTGTGGGACCCACGGGTGACGTGGACTCTCCTTGCAGTGTGGTAACATGGCTCGGGAAGGACTGCGGACACTCGTGGTTGCCAGGAGGTCGCTGACAGAGGAGCAATACCAGGACTTCGAGGTAAGCTGCTCCCAGGTGCTCATCATGGGCAGCAACACCCCCCTGCCCCAGCACCTGCTCTTTCCACTGACATGAGTTGTTCTATCTTCATGTGAAATGGCAAGACTGGAAGCGCCAGAGCCGTGAGCAAAGGCAGCTTCACCCGCAAGGGTCCTGGACTGGGCTCTGCAGCCTGCTGTCTCTACGCCCTCTCCAGCCCCCTGGGAGAGGGGGCCGCAGAGCAGCCCTTACAGAATTCCTGTAATATTGTAACTTTCCAGTGTGTAAGTCTTGGGTAATGATGCAGCACACTCGTGAAGCACACACACGTGTGCATGTGGGCATCTCCCTGTGTCTGCAGGGTGGTGCCATCCATCAGTGTGGAGCACGCACACGGGTGTGCACATGGGCTCTCCTCTGTCTGCAGAGCCGATACAGCCAGGCCAAGCTGAGTCTCCATGATAGGACCCTCAAGGTGGCTGCGGTGGTCGAGAGCTTGGAGCGGGAGATGGAGCTGCTGGGCCTCACGGGTGTGGAAGACCAGCTTCAGGCAGACGTGCGGCCAACCCTGGAGATGCTCCGCAATGCAGGCATTAAGGTGCAGCACTCCCTCCACCACTACCCCCCCCCCGCCCCATCCCGGCTTCCCCTCCTTACCACTCCCCATCCGAGCTCCCCAGACACTGCTGTGTTCCTCAGCACCCCCCACCCCGGCTCCCCAGACACTGCTGTGTTCCTTAGCACCCCCCACCCCGGCTCCCCAGACACTGCCGTGTTCCTTAGCACTCCCCATCCCTGCTCCCCAGACACTGCCGAGTTCCTTAGCACGCCCCAACCCGGCGCCCCCGACACAGCCGAGTTCGGAAGACCACACCGCACCCCTCCACACACCCGGGGGG
>CAUYPK010148349.1:0-18648 GCA_963574355.1 Loris lydekkerianus | reverse complement strand
TCCCAGGCCGATTTCTTCAAGTATTTTCCCTATACTCTCTCCAATAATCTTTATAGTTTCATGTCTTAAGTTTAAATCTTTTATCTAGTGAGAGTCAATTTCTGTTAATGGTGAAAGATGTGGGTCCAGTTTCAGTCTTCTACAAGTTGCCAGCCAGTTTACCCAGCACCATTTGTTAAATAGGTAATCTTTCCCCCAATTTATGTTTTTGATAGGCTTATCAAAGATCAAATGACGGTAAGTGTCTGACTTCATCTTTTGGTTCTCTATTCTGTTCCATACATCTACCTCTCTATTTTTGTGCCAGTACCATGCTGTTTTGATGACTGTAGATTTATAGTACAGTTTCAAGTCTGGTAGCATGATTCCTTCTGATTTGTTTTTATTTCTGAGTAATGTCTCAGCTATTCAAGTTTTTTTCTGATTCCATATAAAACAAAGTACTATTTTTTCCAGATCTTTAAAGTATGACAGTAGTGCTTTAATAGGCTATACAAATTTTCATTAAATTTGTATATTGCTTTGGATAGTATGGACATTTTAACAATGTTGATTATTCCAGCCATGAGCATGATATGTTTTTCCATTTGTTAACATCTTCAGCTATTTCTTTTCTCAGATTTTCATAGTTCTATTTATGGAGATCTTTCACGTTCTTTGTTAGGCAAATTCCCAAATATTTCATCTTCTTTGGGAGTACTGTAAAAAGAATAGAATCCTTGACCATTTTTTCAGCTTGACTATTGTTGGTATATATAAAAGCTACTGATTTGTGAGTATTGATTTTGTATCCTGAGATGCTGCTGTATTCCTTGATCACTTCTAAAAATTTTGAAGTTGAGTCCCTAGGGTTTTCCAGGTACAAAATCATATCATCTGCAAAGGGTGAAAGTTTGATCTCCTCTGACTCTATTTGAATACCCTTGATTGCCTTCTCTTGCCTGATTGAGATGGCTAAGACTTCCATTACAATGTTAAAAAGCAGTGGGGACAATGGGCATCCTTGCCTGGTTCCTGATCTGAGTGGAAACATTTTCAATTTTGTTCCATTCCACATGATATTGTCTGTGGGTTTGCTGTAGATGACCTCTATCAGTTTAAGAAATGTCTCTTCTATGCCTATTTTCTTAAGTGTTCTGATCATGAAAGGATGGTGGATTTTATCAAAAGCTTTTTCTGCATCAATTGAGAGAATCATATGGCCTTTGTTTTTTATTTTGTTTACGTGATGTATTATATTTATAGATTTATGTATATTGAACCTACCTTGAGACCCTGGGATAAAATCAACTTGGTATAATTTGTTTGATGTGTTGCTGTATTTTGTTTTCTAGCATCTTATTGAATATTTTTGCATCTATATTCATTAAAGATAATGGTTTATAGTTTTCTTTCCTTGTTAGGTCTTTTCCTGGTTTGGGAATGAGGGTGATATTTGCTTCATAGAATGTATTAGGAAGTATTTCTTCTTTTTCTATGTTTTGGAAATGGTTAGGTAATATAAGTATTAGTTCCTCTTCAAAGGTTTGGTAGAATTCTGATGTGAAGCCATCTGGTCCCGGACTCTTCTTTTTTGAGAGATTTCATATAGTTGATGCTATTTCAGTACTTGATTTATGTCTATTCAACATTCCCAATTCTTTCTAGCTGAGTCTAGGAAGGTGGCATGCTTCCAGATATTTGTCTATTTTTATAGTATTCATTAAGAATTTTTTTTAATTTCTGAGGTATCTGTTGTTATTTTGCCTTTATCATTTCCGATTGATGATATTAAGGATTTTACTTTTCTGTTTCTGGTTAGGTTGGCCAAAGGTTTATCAATTTTGTTAATCTTTTTAAAAGACAAACTTTTTGATTCATTAATCTTTTGAATGATTCTTTTGTTTTTGATTTCATTAATTCTGCTCTAAGTTTTGGTTATTTATTTTCTTCTGCTGGGTTTGGGGTTGAAATATTCCTCCTTTTCCAGTTGCTTGAGATGGCCCATTAAGTTGTTGACTTCCTTTCTTTCCATTCTCTTGAGGAAGGCTTGCAACGCTTTAAACTTCTCTCTTAGAACCACCTTTGCAGTATCTCATAAGTTCTGATAATTTGTGTCTTCATTGTTGTTTTGTTCCAAAAATTTGGTAATTTCTTTCTTAAACTCATCTATGACCCAGCTATCATTTAGAATAAGATTATTTAGTTTCCATGTCTTTGTATGGGTATGAAGATTCCTGTTGTTGTTGAGTTCAACTTTTATTTCATGATAGTCTGAGAAAATACAAGGAAGAATTTCTATTCTTTTCAATTTGCTGAGGTAAGACTTGTGACCTAAGATGTGATCAATTTTGGAGGATGTTCCATGGGCTGATGAAAAGAATGTGTATGGGATGAAATGTTCTATAGATTTCTGTTAAGTCCACTTGTTGTAGGGTCAGGTTTAAGTCCAGTATTTCTTTGTTCTGTTTATTCTTGGAGGATCTAACCAACACTGCCAAAGGGGTATTAAAATCTCCCACTATTGATGGAGGAAGTATTCAAATTGTTGATGTCTGTTAGGGTTTCCTTTATAAACTGAGGAGCATTCTGGTTAGGCACATAAGTGTTAATAATTGAAATCTCTTCATGTTGAGTGTTTCCTTTGACAAATAAGGAGTGACTATCCTTCCCTTTCCTTCCCTTTGTTGGTTTAAAGCCTATTGTATCTGCAAATAATATTGCAACACCTGCTTTTTCTGATTTCCATTTGCCTGTATTATAGATGTCCATTCCTTCATGCTGAGTCTATTTTTATCTTTTAAGGTAAAATGAGATTATTGTATACAGAAGATATCTGGCCTGAGTTTATGTATTTAGTCAGCCAACCTGTGCCTCTTTAGAGGACAATTTAAACCATTCACATTAATAGAGAAAATTGATCAGCATGGTAAAGTTTTGGGTGTCAAGTTTTTGGAATGTCCACTGTGGAAGTTGGATTATGTTCAAAAGTTTCTGAGTGATTTTACTTTGATGGCAGAACATTATGCTGGCCATTGTGGAGTATGGGTTTGAGAATATCCTGGAGAGCTGATTTAGTTATGGCAATTTTTTTTTGACATGTGTATGTCATTAAAGTATTTGATCTCTCCATCCCAAATGAAACTCAGTTTAGCTAGATACAGGATCCTAGGCTGAAAGTTGTTTTGTTTTAGGAGATTGAAAGTCGATGACCATCCTCTTCTGGCTTGGAAAGTTTCAGCTGAGAGATCTGAGGTCACGCTAATATTTTTCCCCCTGTAGGTTAGGATTTTCTTACATCTGGCTGTTTGCAGAATTTTCTCCTTCATTTTAACTTTGGCAAAGTTAATTACAATGCATCTAGGTCATGATTTATTTGGATTAAGTCATGCTGGGGTTCTGAAACTGTCTGCTATCTGAATTTCTGCATCACTTGCCATGCTTGGAAAATTCTCCTCTAATATATCTTGGAGTAGAACATCAGTACCTTTAGGACCATCCTCTTCTCCTTCAGAAATTCCTATAAGGTGAATGTTTGCTCTTTTGGAGTGGTCTCACAACTCTCAGGGAATGATCCATTTTTGCTCTCCACTTCTCTGCCTTTTTGAGCATTCAAGAGCATTCAAGCTTTGTCTCTAGTGTCAGAGATCCTTTTTTCAGCCTGCTCCATGCTGTTAACTGAGGGATTCTACTGTATTTCTCAGATCTTAGAGGGCTGCAAATTCTAGCCTCAATGTGTCTAAATCTTTGGAGATTTTGTCTTTGAATTTATTAAATTCTTGAAACAACTTTAGGATTACTCCTTGAATTCTAATTCCAACTTTACTTCCATTCTGTTGATCTTATTTGCCATCCATGTTCTGAACTTGATTTCTGACATCTCAGCCATTTGTTTATGAATGACATCTTCTGTTGCTATCCTTTGTTGTGCCTTGGGGGACTTGATCTACTCTGATTGTTCATGTTGCCAGAGTTTTTCTGCTGATTCTGCCCCATGATTATCCTTCTCAGTTTGGCTAGAGCAGTTGGTAAGGTAGAATTGGACCGATGGCTCTAGGAGTTATAATTAACAAGCTGTTTACCAAAGAGCTGGGACTGGTGACTGTGACTTTTCCCCTACAGCTTTACAAACGTCCTGTTCAGTACTTCAACCTGAGATTCTGGGGACCTGCTTGGTGTAATGGGATTAGGTGGCTTTGTCTTACATTCAGCTAGTCTCTAACCAATCCTATCGAATCAGTGGGTTTGGGCTAAAATGTCAGCTGGGAAGAAACACAAGCAACTAAGGCACCCACCCCTGACAGGCAACGACTGGAAGAGGAGAATCAGACTGTCCAAAAATAACACAATCAGGGCTCAACCTTGGAGGATCCTGGTGACCAGCCCAGGTCAAGAGTTCCAAACCAATTGTCTGGGTCAGCACAATTGCTGATCAAGTAGGAGAGTTCAACCAGACTGCAGGGGTCCACTGGCAGCTCAAGTGTGACTTGTTCCAGTGCTCAGTGGAGTCAGAAAGACCCACCCAGCACAGGAGTTAGTCCAGGAGGGTTGGAACCTCCTTTCCCACCTTGTACCTCAGCCACACCCAGTCACTGGTAATCCTGCAGGGCTGTGACCTAGTTCCCTCTAATGCACAATTACACCAGGGATTTGTGCCTTTGAGTCAAAGGGGAGTCAATGCCTCTGTGCCAGGCCACTGCACTGTGACCTGCAGGTAGGAGGAGCTCAAGCCTGATTCCCTCCGGTGTTCATTGGAAACTGGGAAGTGTTCCACCTGCATCTGTTCCAAGCTGGGGGTTACCGTCACAGCATGTGATTCTCTCCCTCAGAGACTGCATCTCTGTCTTGGCCACACTCCTCCTCTAGAACTCCTATTAGGTGAGGTCTGGCTCCCTCTGGTGATCCACAGAATCCCATAGAGGGAGGTGCCTCTCCCAAATTTGATTCCTCTGTGGGAGTGTG
This sequence comes from Loris lydekkerianus, assembly GCA_963574355.1. Taxonomy (NCBI): domain Eukaryota; kingdom Metazoa; phylum Chordata; class Mammalia; order Primates; family Lorisidae; genus Loris; species Loris lydekkerianus. The sequence goes on along the minus strand of CAUYPK010148349.1, from coordinate 13,707 downwards.
CTGCCACGGGTCAGGAGGGTGCTGCCATGGGTCAGAGGTGTGACCACCGTTACTGGTTGGTGCACCCCCCATGGGTGGAGGTGCAGCTGCAAGGGGTGGAGGTGGGTGGGAGGTCAAGCCGTTGCTGGTTGGAGGGGCAGTTATCTGGTGGGAGGTGCAGCCCTTGACAGTCAGAAGTGTGGCTGTACAGGTCCCTGTGCTAGGAACTTTCTGCAGCATGGGGCATGTTCCCCTCTCCTTGCTACTCCCTGCTTCTACCAGAGTTACAGTTTCAGTGCAGCTGAACTACAGCCCACGAGATGCCCAGTTCTAGTTAGAAACCGCCAGACACTCTGCAGGGGGTAGGCTTCCAAACTGCCAGGAGAGGGGGGAAGGGTGGACTGGAAGTTCAGGAAGGCAGGGAAAATATTTGTTCAACTTTTATTCTGGGGAAGAGACTTCCCCACCTTGCAGCGGATCTCCCTGGAGAAGGAGTCCCAGCCTACAGCCACTCTCTCCCTTGGAGTGAAACAAGAGGTCTTCTGTTCACTGCTTACTTTTAGAGGGCCCACAGTGAGCCACTCTCTGGAGTGGGGGGTGGGGGGAGGAGGGGTAGACTCTTGTCCTCTTTGGGATGGGTTTTGTACCTGAAATTTGCTTCCTTGGAGTCTGAGCTTGCCTCAGCAGGGATGACACGAACTTATTAATCTTCTCTCTCAGCTCAGCTCCCAACTTTCAGCTTCTTTGGGTTGGTTCTGGCCATTATTTCTCCCTCTGGATGGGAGCTTCTGTTGAAAGCTGGCCTTATTCAGCCATATTGCCTCCTCCCCTGTTTCTAGCTTCTTAAGTATACTCCAGACTTCCCTTATGAAACTCAACACAAAAAGTAGAAATTCACATTTTACACAAAAGATGGTATTTTATGTATATCATACTGTACTTTTCTTTTTTCACTTAAAAATTTATCTTGAAGACCTTTTTCTGTCCTCATATAGACTACTTTATTGCTTGCTTTTATTTTTCCCATTTTATGATGTATCTATGAATATATTATAATTTATTTAATCTATGTATGGACACAACACTATTTCCAGTCTCTTCTGTTATCAAGAGTGCTAAAGTAAATGGCCCTATATGTAAGTAATTTTACATGTTTGCAAATATGTCAGTAGGAAAAATTCTCAGAAGTGGGATTAAGTACATTTGTAATTGACATATATAGGCAAGTTTTTTCCTCCTCTTTACTGTAGTTTCTTCATTTATAAAGTAGGAGATAATTATAAATATACCTTACAGAATGATTTTAAGGCTCTAATAATGTGCTATGCAAATCAATTAGAATTAATTTAATTTAATTTAATTTATTATTATTAGATGATATAATGTTCTCAACTGAAAAGTACCAGGCATAGCTCTTGGAACATACACTATTACTGCTATCAAATTTTATAAGTGATAACTTGGGAGATAGCACATAAAATAATACTTTAATACTCACCTCATGGAGAAGTAGAAGCTCTTTTCAGTTAGCATATTTATGTTAGTTTTGTTACAAACTTACTTAAAATGATTTTTCCTCTAAAATATGTTAAACACCTTCCTAATTATCCAAATTATGACAAATTGAGAAATATAATAGGGGGCTGCGCTAATGGCAAGTTGCCTTTCTCTATTCAAATTCTAAAGCTTCATTTCAGCTAAAACAATGCAAGTTGAAAGTTGTCCAAAGTGTTATAAGAAAGAATGTGACCTAGTGTGTTATTAGATGACTTTACAGTCATTAGAGTGGTCAGCGGGTGTGTACCTCATCCTGGAGAAGATAAATATTCCAACTGGGAAAAATATTCCAACTCAAATCATTCAATTCTGCCATTATTAAGATTTCCATGAAATAATGTGAAAATTTCTAAAATGCGTACAAACTACATACCTTGTACGTTTCTACATATTATATAGGAAGAACCTATTGTATAACCATTATTGTTCACTAAAAGATTATTATTTTCCTTCATGCTATTCATATGCAGGATAATTTTGCGAGATCACAGGTAGATAAAATCACACACAGAAAATAATACGCTTTTAGCTATAATTAGCACTTAACAAGCTTTCAATTGAGAGATTTTATGTGAATAACACAGAATGTGGCATTTTGGAATAATAGACTAGGATTTAGGAGGCTTCTTTGACATTCAGCTCTGATTGAAAAGAATTGAAATAAACAGTATTGGTAGGATATGAAGACATCTCATGGAGGTCAATGGTAAAAATTACTGTTGATTTTCATGAGCGGCTATAAACATAGTAGCTCAGCTCTATAGGTTTGGTGGTTCCTACCCTCTGCTGCCCTAAACACTTTTTCTCCCCACAATGGGCTTTAACTAGATACTTTGGTATAATTGCTACACCAAAAGAGTATCTTCCTCACTGCATGCTGCTGCTTCTATAATTTCAAGGGAAAGTCTCTTTAAAAACTTGAGCACAAACAGAATTGTAAAATGGAAGGAATAGCAGACCAGACAGTATTTAACAATCCAGGGATCTTGGCCTCTCTCCACCATGATCTTGCTAAGTTAGTAGGAAACTACTGTTAGCACCCTGACCCTTAGTCTCGTTAGTCCTGCCACATTTGCAAAAATAATTATTCTTTAAATCTATCTCAAACATTCCTCTCCTCTCTCCCTAGTCCTGGAGCTTTAGACTTACCTTGTATGCTGCCATTTCAGCCAGTTTCTCTCTTTAGCCTGAGCTCACTGCTGGATGAGCGTGAGGGTGACTGGAAGAGTGAAAATTCAAACATGTTTGCATTTTTAAAAATCTAAATAGTAAGTCTTATGATGACACCTTGGACAAAGATATATTATAATATAGCAGAAGGGATTCAGCAGGTGGTGAGTTGGAACATTCACTTTTCCATGCATTGGAATATATAAGTCATTTCTTATGTAAAACCTATATTGACTTGTCTGAGACCCTGCAAGGAGGTCTTGGCTACATCAGAGTGTGGGTGGTGGCAAAGCCATGGGAGTGAATGAAAAACCCAGGGAGAATATATACTGAGAAAAGAAAGCCCAAGGAAATAATCTGATAGATATATTACACGGTCCCCTTCTTTCTCTGCAAGGCAAACTGCTTTTGCTGCAGTTAATTTGTCTGGGGAAGTGTTCTCAAGGAACAGGACTGAGGAGCTGCTGGAGAAGGAGACGGGAGGAAAAGCTAATTCAAGGTGGGACGAACCTAATTCAAGGTAGGCAACAGGCTGCACCTTAGAGGACAGGGTTGTCTTTCCACCAGTCTTCTGTCCCCCACTAGGTAAGAGTTTCCCCACCCAGCGTTAAATCCTTCATACTTCCAGGGTTTCCAGAGTCACAGTGATTCAGCAAGTTTCTGCAGACATCAGAGGACAGCAGAAAAGATCTGGGCTTCTGTCTGGTTTGTTCATTCACTGATTTCATTGTGTTTCAGCAAATATACTATTATTTTATATGTCCATGTGCCAGACACAAGGAAGTGGTTAAAGTTTAGAGGTTCTTTCTTTAATATCCAATGGGGACAGGTCAATATCAGCATGTAGAAATCAAGAGGGGTGCATGAGGAGAACTTTGCACCTGGAGGTCGTTGACATTTACCTTCACACACACCCTAAATCTCCTTCCCATTTTACCCTCTACCCTTAATTACTTTCAGCTATTCCTGTTGAAGGTGGCAAGGATGGGGAATAAGGGGGAATGTCTGGGGTTGAGTTTTTAAAGTGGCTTAGCTCGGGTGGCACCTGTGGCTCAGTAGGTAGGGTGCTGGCCCCATATACCGAAGGTTGCAGGTTCAAACACGGCCCTGGCCAAACTGCAACAACAAAAAAAATAGCCGGGCATTGTGGCAGGCACCTGTAGTCCCAGCTACTTCAGAGACTGAGGCAAGAGAATCGCCTAAGCCCAGGAGTTGGAGGTTGCTGTGAGCTGTGATGTCACAGCACTCTACCAAGGGTGATAAAAGAGAGACTCTGTCTCTTAAAAAAAAAAAAAAAAAAGTGGCTTAGCTCAGACTAGCTGTTCTCTCATGATGATTAACAAGGCTCTTGCCTTTTTGTCATGGTTTCACCTGCGTCTTGACTATTGCACACTTCCCATATCATCTTTGAAGACCAGCCTGAAGGTTCCATGGACACCTCTGTGCCAGTGCGAGGTTCCCATGACTGAATTCATGCAAGTAAAAGAACACTTGGTGCAACTTAACTGGAAGAATGATCATTTTTCAGCCCTGTACTATGTACCAGGCTATTGTTAACTGTTGTTCTAAGAGTCTTACTTGAAGCATTTAATTTTCTTTTTATAATCAATCCCCCAGAAACATGAATTGGCTGAGCCTGCCCACAGCTTCTACCAAAGATGTGTAGGATAAACCTCATGCCCAACGAGAGATGTGACTAAGAACCAGGTTATCTCTCTCCATAATTAAATTAGGAGTATAAGAGGCCTTCGCAAGTGGAGGGCGAACTGAAGAGCCAGGGCCAGCAGCTGGCAACCAGGTCTGGCCATTTGTAAGCGGGGGCTGGTGGGAGAGAGAGAGAGAAAGGATCCTGGGAGAGAGAGGGAGATGCTTCCGTTACTGAGAATTTTCAAATGTCTACAAAACCTGGCTGTACTTAATGGCTTTTGTGTTATAAGCAGTTCCCCTGTATACATTTCAGCTCTTACTTGAGCTAGCTCAAAAGGGTTTCTGTTCTTGCCAGCCTTGATCAGAACTTGAGCCCACATTATTAGAACTCCAATCGCATTCGAAAATATTTTATATGTGTGTGACTGTCAGTAGAAAGATAGCTTTGTCTGATGGGAATGGCTCAGAGCCGAAGATCAAGTGATAAGTTTTAGTTATGGTACTACTGTCTATTTGCTTTGTGACCTTGGGCAAAATACCCAAGTGGGGGGGGGGCACAATTTCCTAATCTACAAAGTGGGGATACTGTTGCTTGCCATATCTATTTCATGGAAAGAAGCTATAAACAACTAGTATGTATTAAAATGTTTTAAAACTTTCCAAAACAATATATTAAAAAATCAATATTACATTTGGAAAAAATTAAAATATATTTATCTTATGGCCTTTTCTTTACACTGAGCTGAGAATTTTTTTTTTTTTTTTTTGAGGCAGAGTCTCACTTTGTCACCCTGGGTAGAGTGTCATGGTGTCATAGCTCATAGCAACCTCAAACTCTTGGGCTCAAATGATTCTCTTGCCTCAGCCCCCCGGTAGCTGAGACTATAGGCACCCACCACAACCCATAGGTATTTTTAGAGACAGGGTCTCACTCTGGCTCAGGCTGGTTTTGAACTGAGCTCAAGCAATCTTGCCACCTCAGCCTCCCAGAGTGCTGGCTTTACAAGTGTGAGCCATCACGGCCGGCCTCCACCAGGAATACTTTTAAGAGCTGATCTGGCAGCTTCCATCTCAGTAGAACTTCTTAGAAGTGCTCTGACTGGTGTGGGATCAAGAGGCCACATGCAATTTTCTCAATCTTTGTGACTTTATGCCTTGTCTTTGCAAGTAGAGTTGAAGGTCGCAGAGAGCAGGAACCCTATTACTTGTGCATTTGCTTCTTCCTTAGGACCAAGCAGAATGCAGATGTTTGTAAATATGTGTCCAGAGAATATCTGACTAAAAGGAATGATGGACAGATATTCTAGGAAATCTCACTTTCTGTGGAAATTCAAGATGAATTTTAAGTTCTCTGTGACTATTCTTATTCTAAGGAAACAATAGGAAAAGATAGTCTGTGAGGACGCATACATAGTGTATGCGTGCATATGCTTTTTGTAGATGCTTTTTTTACTGGAGCAATGCAAATAAAATCAGTGTTACTAATCCTGCCAGCTGGGTGAGAGTCCATTTTAAAGTCTCAGTGTTTATATGTTCACTAGTGTGAGTCTCTTGAAGACACTCTGCATGACACTGCTCAGGAGAAACTTTTTCCCAGAGTCACCTTGGAGAGAAAGTGTTCCGTTCATCATGGATTCTATATTTGCTCAGACTACATTTATTTGTAAGCCTCACAGCAAAAGCAAGAGAGCTTAAGTTTGGGGTTGGTGTCTAGTATTCCTTAAACAGCTTACAACACTTTACACTGTCTGATAATCATTTAGAAATGTATTAAGATTCTATCACCTTCCTCCAACTTATCCAGTGCGGCATTTTTCATAAAAATTTCTGTTGCTTTTCCTTATCTCACTTCCTGGCTCTGTCAAAATGTTTTTATAATCAGTGAAAAAGGAAAAATCATTTGTAGAACATACATGATAGGCTAGATCGTGCGGGCATCAGGTTCATAGTGTAGTTAAGGCCAGGCATTTCCAGAGGGCTCGTTGACCAGAGTCCAAGTTCCTCCAAGCCCTCATGGCTGCAATAGCCTTGTGGTCTCCACAGGAAGTCTGGCACCTGGCAGGCTTAGGGCTAGGATTCTGGGGGTCCTTTGACCAGAGTTCAGTATCCTGGGTCCCCCTTTTAGGTGCCATAAGAAGCCTGATTGGTACCTGGTGGCTAAGAACAGAATGCCTAGCAATCAAAGATTATTATGGCCTGAGTCCTGCCCAGGCATAGATGGAAATCACTGAAGTGAGCTTGGAAAGTTTATCCCCAATTTTTAAAGTATAAGTTGTAGTTACATGGTCAGCCTGCATGATTGTCCTTTTTTGACTCTTAATGATTATTTGAGGAGCCTTGCTTTGAATTACTCGAGTTAAGTTTATGCATTATGCTGTCAACATGATTTATGATACTTGATTGAATAAAGAGACCTATGGGAGAATGGCCAGGCTGCACTTGAGATGTGGCTGGCTTTGTGTACACTTCTCACTGGCTCCCGTCAGTTATTCACCTGAGATCACTAAGTCTGAGTTTTTTCTTAATGTCAACCGCCCTTGGTGCAGATCCAGCAAAGTTCGTGGGGACCCAGGCCCCTATAAGATCGGATGCAGTAAGTAGAGTCTTTCATGATTTTATATATACAGATACACACATGTACACATTTATGCATACTCACATATACATGCACATACATACATGAAGAAATGTAAGTTCTGTGAGGTTCAGTCTCACAGCTAAGAAGTATCAGCACAGCACTATTCTAACATAAGTCTCAATGTACATGATTCAAACATATCATATCTTATTTATATGCTATAAAATTAAAGGATAAGAAAAACAGATATATGGGAAGTTAGAAATTCAGTGTTATATTAGTCAACAAAACAAAAATCTAAATACAAAAATGTCCCAGCTGGCTTCTATGGCTCAGTGGTTACTGAGCTGGCCCTGCACACCACGGGCAGTGAGTTTGAACCTCACCTCGGCCAGATCACTAGAACAAACAAAAACATCTTGCCAGGTGTGGTGGCTCACACCTATAATCCTAGAATTCTGGGAGGTTGAGGCAGGTGGATTGCTTGAGCTTAGGACTCATTACAGCAAGACCCCCGTCTCTAGAAATAGTGGGGTGTTGTGGTGAACACTTATAGTCCCAGCTACTTGGGAGGCTGAGGCAAGAGAATCACTGATCCCAAGAGTTTGATGTTGTTGTGAGCTAAGATGATGCCAGGCACTCTACCCAGGGTGACAGAGTAAGACTCTGTCTCAAAACAAACAAGCAAAAGTGTTCCAAATATTCATCCGTCTCCTGACAAGGATGGGTCACTGGGCAGACACAAGCTTTCTCTCATTACAGATGTTTGAGCTGTGGTTGAACAATCATCTATTAGAGGTAGTTCATATCTGGGGGAGGAACAGAAGATGGTCTTGATTTCTACTGATGGTTATTACAAACTTGGATTCTGTAATCTGACTGGATTTATTGGACAATTACTGTAATACCTGTGGGGAATAATGCTGAACCTGGAAGTAGTCTGTATTTGAGAACGGGAGTCAGCAAACTATACCTATGGGTCAAATCTGTCACCTGATTTTGCAAATAAAGTTTTATTAGCATGCAGTCATGATCATTAATTTAATTATTGTCTATGGCCACTTTTTCATTGACAGAGACCATCTGGCCCATAAAGCCTAAAATATTTACTATCTGGCCCTTTGCAGAAAAGGTTAGCCAATCCCTGTAAGAAGTAGATGGCAAAGTCAAGCACATGATTCTCAGAAGGTGTTCTTATCTACAGGAGTTATTAGGTGTATTTGAGCTTCTATGTAGTTTACTTTCTAGCTTTTGACCATTCCTATGACTTAGTTTCTTCATCTCTTGAGTAGAAATGTTATTAATACCCACTTCATTGAGTGGTTCTGAAGATTAAAAGTGAATATTTCGCAGAGCTTGAAACTGCACTCCCAACGTGTATACTGAACCTCACTGGGACAAAATTGAGGAAGGGAAGACTGGGGAGGAAAGGGGACTTACTACAGCAGGTCTGACTGCGCTTGTATTTTTAAAGAGATGGTGAGGACTCAAATAGCAGTGGGAGGAAGACACTGTGATCTCTCTTAGTTACAAAGCTAAGCTGGTCTCTAATTTTCCTAGCAAAGGAGTCCTCACCCCCTCACCCTTCTCTTTCTCCACGTTGGGAAAGTCCACAGAGATTTTGCCTGAGAGTTATTTTATCTGACCCCGTAAAGTAAATGCCTCTCTAATTTCAATCTGTGCTTTCTATCATGAAGATAAACTAGTAATGATTTGCCGATAAGATGCAATTATAGAGCCTGCTGAGGTCAATATTCAATCAGTGCTTCCATTCTGAATGTTGCTCTGATCAGCTGGTCAAAAATGTCCTTTCTTTAGATGCTTTGTAAACCATGATTGATTGAGAAGTATAGGGGTTTAAGATTGGGATAGTATTTCATTTTTAATCCAACTTGGGAGTAGCACTTCAAACGCTGGCCAAATGTGACACAATCTCCCTCGGGAAACCCCCACCTGCCCTGAGACCAGAGTTGATACTTCTTTCTTTCCTTCCCACCATCTCCTTGCCTTCCTCAAATAAAGGTCAGAATCCAAAGAATAGTAAATGAAGGTTTTGTGGGGTAGATCAGGAGGTCACATTGATCACTCCATAGCAAAACCAATATCTTTTCTTTCAGTGAATGTTTTTCAGTTCTTCCCTGGCGTCTTCCCATCTGCCTCATTGCCTTTTTTCTTTCCTCATCCAGCCTTTTAGACTCTTCTGTATCAACTAGAACAAATCAGTGTCTTCTTTACTTTCAAAATCTTGCTCAAAAAAAAAAAAAAAAAAAAAAAAGTGAAGCCCTTGCAGATAACCAAACAAGGCTATTGATTCTTTCTCAGACATACTTCTGGAGAGCACTAGCTCAGGTCACCACACTAGAAGATTTTCTGATTTATAAGAAGACATAGCAAAGTTTGGGTGAGAATCAGTATAAGTAAATTTTTTTATTTGTTTGGTTGAGACAGAGTCTTACTACATCTCCCTCGGTAGAGTTCCATGGCGTTACAGCTCACAGCAACCTCAACTCTTGGGCTTAAGTGATTCTCTTGCTTCAGCCTCCCAAGTAGCTGAGACTACAGGTGCCCACCACAATGCATAGCTATTTTTTTTGTTGCAGTTGTCATTGTTGTTTAGCTGGCCCAGGCTGGGTTCATACCCACCAGCCTCGGTGTATGTGGCTGGCGCCCTACTACTGAGCTACAGGTGGCTGCCCTAAATAAAATTTTGAAACTTCATCCCAAAGATCCAAAACAATTATATTTTAATGGACCATGGTGTTTGCTTGGCCCTTAATAAAAGTAGAATGTGTGATGTTTTGTGGGCCACCCACCTGCCTGCCTTAATCTCTGTCTCTCTCTCCTGTAAACTGAATTTATCTGCAGGCCTAATTTCAGCTGAGTTTGAAAGTAGAATTTTCGTCTTATTTTTGATACATATTCACATTTACTTAAGGTTTATAATTAGAGATTGTAAGTAGTTGGTGGCAGCTCTTCCATGTCACTAAGATTTTATTATTTTATGTTTAAAACTTAAATCTTTAATTCTTCTGGATTTCAGTTTTGTAATGCAACAACATAGCTTAAGTTTAAAATATAGAGAGCTTTTGTCCTAGAAATCTCTCTTACGAGAATCTATCCTAATGAAATAACAGCCAGACTATAATAAATAAGGATATTTCCCACATTATTTGTCAAGCCAAAACCAAAACAAAATACATATGGGTGTCCATCAGTAAGGGAAATTCTGAATAAAGTTTAGTATAATCCTATTCTGGAATATTAAATGTTTGCAAAAATGGATAAATCAAATCTCTATCTATTGACCTAGAAGACTGTCAACAAAGCATTGCCATGTGAGAAAGACACCAAACCACAAAAACACCTCCACATCCTTTATATCTAGGTCATTTTTATTTAAATGTAGAAAGATATGACCAGAAAACCACCAGACTGGTATATCACTTACTTTTGTGGGAGATAGAAGTAGGATTAGTATTTTCTTTGTATGGTTTTAAACTATTTTATTGGTTTCAATGGTAACACACACGTGCCAATCTTGTAAATTGATAAAAAGATTTCATTTGACAAAAAAGTTTTCAAAAAATAGAAAAAGAATCAATATTATTTCTCTCCTTGAAAAACTTTGCGTCAGATTCTTTGGGAGTTGCCCCGGTACACACAGGATAGTATAGTGTGGTGGTCTGCTTGTCAACCTGGGTAAGAGCTGGGGCCAGGTGGAAGAGCTTAGGTCTGAATTGATGACAGGAGAATACTAGAGCTATTAGTCTTGGGTTATAGAGACTTTGCCTTTGTTTTTACCAATAATAAAGTCCTACTTTATTAAAAATAAATGGGATACACCTGCATTCCCTTCCCTGGTGACTTACCTATCAATTAATCTACTTAGGGTTAAGATGGCTTCAACCAACCAATTTCATAGCAAATTCTGAATCTGTCATCTTTCTGCTGAATTCTGGATTTAAGTTATTGCCATAATTGTTTGCGATTTCTTAAAAAGGGTTAAACTTGAGTGACTAATATCTAGGTGTGAGTTGAGCCTCCTGGTATCTTGATGTGACTTTGGGTAGACATTGGCCAATCTGAGATTCATCTGCAACAGAATGGGGACAGGAGCCTCTTCAGCAGATCTCACTCAGGAGAGTAACTATGAGGCTTAAATGAAGGATAAGGGTTGTAAAAATACATTATAACAAGTCCTAAATGCCATCATCTACCTCATTTTTTCGGATAATTTCTCAGAGAAATTCTCAATTTCAATGGTTACCTTTCCTTTTGGAAAAAAAAAAAAGAAAAAAAGAGTTACTTTCTTTCCATGTGAGGGTCCCAGTAGAAAATGAGTTGGCTTTTTGGTCTTTCTGCCTGTAGTGCTTCTATATGAGGACGGAGTTCAGGATAGCTTGCGTCAGGGAAAATTCTGACACATAGAAGAGAATTTTCAGGGCTTTTGCCACTGGGCAAGGACTAAATGTCCCCATGATCTACTCTGTCATTACAGTCAACAAGCCTATGGTTAAGAGCAAAACAGTTGACTCACCAGCTCTGGCTTCATTTTTGTGGTTGCTGTTGTCCCCTGGGTCATAATAAGAAAATAATCTCTTTTTGTAGTATTTTCAGTTTTTACTGAGATATACATGCTGTTTTTTTGTTTGTGTGTTTTGTTCTTTCTCTTTTCTCTCTTCCATCTTAGGTTAAGTATGCTGGTTTATACAATTTTTCGCTATTTAAAGATAGAGTCAGAGGCACTGTCTTAATAACTGGCTTGTGAAGATTGGTTTCTTCAAAACCACAGGTCCCTTTTCAGAGCCTATTAATAATCAACAGTGAGCTATGTTTACAGGAATCTAATCACTTGTATATACCTTCTCTTCTTTAATCCTCAAGACAGAGGTTCAGAGGGAGTACCCAGTTTGTCCGAAGTGACATTGTTAGTGAGTGACAGAGTCTGGACCTCTCTCATTATTATTAGAAGGGAAACCTAAACCGTGTTAACACAGAGTTGAAGGAGTGATCACTTTGAACGAATTCACTATTTCTGTGAAATAGACCCAAGGGACAACACCTAGCTTGACCAATTTCTATCCTGTGTAACCAAGGGGACTTCTCAGAGAAGCTAGCAGGTATTCCACTGTTGGTCTGACTTAGCCATAGAAGACTTCTGAAGACTGTTTCAGGAGAGCAGGTTCTCAAAAATCATGCTTCAGGGAAAGCTGGTCCAGCTAGCGGCAGATTCTTGAATCAGGAATGATACTCGCTTTTCTTCTTCCCTCTCCCAACCCTAGAGACTCCTGCCCAGCTCTTGTAACAGGCAGCATTTAAAATTAGCTTCTTGTTCTCTTTTGGGTGCATAAATTATTAATTCATGTGAGTTATAAAGAAATGGGAATTACCAAGTGTCCTTTGTGCTTGTGATCTGGTGTTCTTTTGTCAAAAAGCGCTGAGGCCTGTTGTTCTAAGCCCTCTCGTGTTCACATTGTCTTTCTCGTTACAAAGCATATTTATTGTCTTCCATCCAGATTTTGAGCTCTGTTTGTGGGGGTTTTTTGGCATTTGCCATTCTGAGGAGGAGCAGAGGAGAATGGCTGTGCCCTGGTGTACTCGAACAAGGTTGCTAAAAATGACCAGAACTCTCTCCCTTAGCCTTGTGTGTTTCTGGTGGATTTTTCAGTGCAAATTCTAATCAAGGGTGGTGTAGGGAATGTTTATTACCCGGATATTAACTTTTTCTCCATGGAAAAAAGGAACTGGGAGATGGATCACTGGGTGTTTACCTTACACCGAGAATGTCATCTGCACTCATCCATCTTCCATTCAGTCTCCCTTCAGAAAGACATTGCACTCTTTTGACTACAAGTATCACTAGTGACAGCTTTGCAAGTGGCTTTAACAGCTTGTCATGAAACTAATCAATTTTCACAAAGGAATCTATTTGGTCAATATCACCAAACAATCTCAGACCTAACAAACAGATCACATAAAGGTTTTCATGATCAATAGAAGTTTCACAGAAGCTGAATTATTGGATATATTTCAGTAAACGTATTATAAATGCTTCCTGCTAATAGCTCTTTCTCTGGGAGCTATAGTAATATACCTAAAGTGATAGAAGCAGACAGTGTATGCCCTGGCAGACTCTCAGACACATGTTCTTAACACGATATACATAAACAATTAGTTTAAAAGATGGAACTGGTTTTGAATGAAAACTGGTTTTGATATTCGACATTCTAATTTTTTCCCACCAAGGAGATTGTAAATATTTTGGTAGATGGATTATCTTGGTGTGTGGTACTATAGATGTGGGCAATTAATAGGACAGGCATATCAATACAATCTTACTTGACCATTGTACCCTACACTTCCCTAGGAATCAGAGTTAATATCAGAAGATCATCCCTGCCATTCCCACCCTCTGTCTTACCCACCCACACCACCACCCCCAGACTCCTTGGGGAAACCCCGATTCTAAATACCGTAAACTTTCCTGGCAAATAGCCTATAAGTATAAACATTAGGAGAGATTGAAATCCCTGGAAATAAAACTTAAGGCACAGCTGTACCACAATGATACATTGAGACATCACCCAACATTTTCCACCTATGTTTTAAAATAATACTTTTATTTTTTTATTTTATTTTTATTTTTTTATTTTTTTTATTATAGATAAAAATATGCACCATAGATGTGGCCCAACCCATCACCCTCCCTCCACCCAAACCTCCCCCCTCCCTTCCCCTTCCTTGGTCCTTTCCTCATAGTCTTGTGGTATAGTTGG
>CAUYPK010148348.1:0-19739 GCA_963574355.1 Loris lydekkerianus | reverse complement strand
CAAAACAAGAAAGAAAGAAAGAAAGAAAGAAAGAAAGAAAGAAAGAAAGAAAGAAAGAAAGAAAGAAAGAAAGAAAGAAAGAGAGACTAAGGGACTAGAGAAGAGGTTGGAAAAGTTGAGGTAGAGCGCAAATAGGGAATGGATTCTCTAGATCCTTAAGATGGGTGAGAGGAGGACAGTGTGTCATCAAATGAGAAATATGTAGCAGAGGAGAATGTGCATATGAAACTGGAGAAGTTTTATTTTCCTTAACCATTTTGGCTTATGAATTGTCTTACTGATCTGAAAACACTGTTGAGCCTCTTCCGAGAGAAATTCACTCAAAAGTAAAACTGTGTCTGCAATCTCTGCATTTACAAGCTTCAGAAGACTCCTCTTCCCACTGCCTAAGGATTCGAGTGAAGAGCACTTGATGTGAAGTTCACATTGCCATGTGGTTCCGGAAGCTTTAGAACGGTGATTAACATAGTACTAGATCATAGATTGTATAGAAAATGCTCAATGTGTGTTAGACAATAATAACAAGATAAATGTTTACTATTTCAATTTTCTAAAAAACAATCTACACCTTTCATTCCTTTTTTTCTTTAATCTTTTCACAATATGTGCCTTGGTCCAGGTTGGAAAAACAAAAACAAACTAAGTAAAACAAATATATGCATGGATCCTATGTCCATACAATCCAAAACCCTTTGCTCTGCCTCCTTTCAACTGTTCTTGTTTCTTATGCATTAGATTTGGGGATAGTATTATCTAGTGTAATATTTGTAATTAACACATTATATGACCCTAAATTTTAGTATCTTGACTTCTGAAACTCAGTTGTTACTGATTTCTATTTTGCAGTACCACATCAGAGATTAAAATATTTAGAGTTCAGATTTTGCAGGAAAATTAAGCAGAGTGCACTATATGCAGCAAGTCTTCCCCAGAGTCTTAATCAAGCCCAGGACCTGAAGGAGGTATCCACAAGGACTGATAAAACATCATGGGCTGGTTGTCGTGGCTCCCACCTATAATCCTAGCACTCTGGGAGGCCGAGGCGGGTGGATTGCCTGTGCTCACAGGTTTAAGACCAACCTGAGCCAGAGTGAGACCTCATCTCTAAAAATAGCTGGGCATTGTGGCGGGCTCCTGTAGTCCCAGCTACTGAGGAGGCTGAGTCATGAAAATCACTTGAGCCCAAGAGTTTGAGGTTGCTGTGAGCTATGATGCCATAGCACCCTACCACGGGCAACAAAGTGAGACTTTGTATCAAAAACAAAAACAAAAACAAAACAAACAACAGCAACAAAAAAACATTAGGTTGCTGAACCATCCCTGGATATTAAACAAGATGAAGGAAAAAAATATTACTAGCCCTCTTCTCAGAGACCATGTTTGTGTTTGGTTGGAAGGAAATTTTGGTAGAGAGTATGGGTGTGAGGTGAGAGGCCTCCTTCCCTCAAGCAATATTTTGATTAAAAACAGATGGTCATTAAACTGCCTCCTACAGAGGGTGGGTCCAATTTAAAAGGGAGCTTTAATTTGTTAAGTAGGTTGTGCAGAAGTGAGCTGAGGCCCCATAGCTGGCTGTAATCTTCCCCCCCCCCCCAGCTCCCCTGCAGCTTACAGCTTCTTCTCTAAATAAGTGTTAAGTAAACATTTATAAACTATTGAATTAATATTATACAAATCAGCTGATCATTCTGCATGCCTAAGTGTTTTTCCTACACTCTTAGTGTGGCTAAATATTAGGGTGAAATTAGTGTGGGAGCACAAAGGGGTAGAGAGCATAGAATTCATGGATTTGACTGAATTCAGTCTTAAAATAATTTAATTGATACATCATGCTTTGCTGAACCTACATTCTAGAGCTAGGGCTAGTTCTGATTGCATTTTGAATCTTGGAAGTACTGACACCACGTTCCCAGAAAATGCTAGGTGTCTCAGGAAGCCGGATAGAAGATCTATGTATGGTTCTATTTTTTATGCTTCTGGCTAAATTTTTTTTTTTTTTTTTTGAGAAAAAGGGTTTAGAGTTTAAAAACTTACTTGAAAAGATTATGAGGTTGACACTATTATAGAGCAAATAAAATCATAACATGATTTTTATAATTTATATCATTGATTTCATCTATTTATATTTCAGTTTTAGATCATTTTTGACAATTATCATATTTTTCTCCTGGAATAGTTCCCTTCAGTACTCCCCCTGCCCTCATGCCCCACTTCAGATAGTTTCCTCTTCAACCAATAGATTAAAAAAGCCCTGCCTCTTCTTTATAGAATCTGTGGCAAATGCATGCAATCTCAAAGCAAAATGTGCTGGCTTTCATTTTTTAAAAATCATTTTCTAGTTTATAGTTTCCTCTAGTTTACTCTTCCCCCTGTTAAGGAAGAGCCCTGGTATTTAACCAGTTACTCTCCTGTCTAATCTATCATCCCCACCAAATCCCACCTGACGTCTGACCAACCCACGTGGCTGTGATGAAGAAGACAGGACTCACTGTTCTGTAGGTTGAAAGATGAGACCCAAAGTAAAATGCACAAATGATAGAAGCTTACATTTGTAGGACAACCAATGCTTTTTTTTTTTTTTTTTTTTAATAAAGATGGGTATGTTTAATTTGGGGAAGAGAGCATGGATAGATTTTAAAAGGAGACTCATTAGACTTACTACAGATTCACTGCAAAAGGTGACCAAGTATCCTGTGTCAGATGGGGCTTAAATCTTTGGTAATCAGAACATCATCTCAGGAAAAGGCTGTTGTGCAATGAGTATCATTAAACCCTCTCACAAATCACTGTGAGGATGAGAGCTTGAAAGAATACAAGACAAATGGCAATATATTGCTTATAAATTACTACACTCTTATCCTTCAAAGTATCTTGAATCTACTTTAGAACTGCTTTTGGATCAATGCCTATAAAAAAGTTGTACCATGGGTCAACATATCCTTCCTTTAATTAGGGAACACACATAATTTAGGAAAACAAAGGTGAGTCTTTGAAATGTTGCTTAATGATTATTGTCAAACTTCTTTTTTATTAAAAGTAGCTTGCAATGAAAAGAGAAGCCGCTCTGTAGTATATATTAATTGCCCTAACTTGATCTTCTTTTATTTTTTTCATTAGTTGTAGGAAGAACTTTCTTGAATTCCCAAGGATGGATACAATGGGGGGCGTTATTGAAAGGGATCATGGGGAAGAGGGAGGCCCATCATAGTGCAGAGAGGAACTCTAATATGGGAATAGAAAAAGGACAAGGAGGGAATGGAAAAGCTCCATTGTATTTGACTGGTTACCATGAAAACTGGTGATATTTTCTCTGAAAGACCCTACACAGCCACACACACACACACACACACACACACACACACACACACACGAACCCTTCAGTGGTTTCCATTAAAACTAGAAGTTAGAACCATAGCTAATCTGCAATGTAAGCACGTGGAATCAGAAAGGCTAATGGATTCCATAGTTATCAAATGCCCTCCCGCTTTGGATCACAGACCAGGGAATCATGGCTTAAATATGTGAAATAAATGTAGAGATTTTATAATTCAGCTTTAAATTGTAGTTCATTTTAAACAGACCACTGTTAGTAAAATCACGTGTGTTCTGTGTGTGTGTGTGTGTGTGTGTGTGTGCACGCACGCGCGTGGTTGACAAAGTATGTGATCTTAAAAAATCCTTGCAAATGAATACCATCCCTCCTTATCAAGGAAATACTGTGATTACTATGATTGTGGCAGCTACCTGCTTAAAATGTCTTCTAGTACTGGTCTATAATCAGTATCACTCTGTGGCTTGTCTTATATGCCAGAATAGTAAATAATAACAGGAAGCCATTCAAAGAAATGTTTATAGTTAAATTTCTCTTAGTCACCCAAGAGGGTTTTTGATTCTGCTGATGGAAAAAAATTTCTATAATAGACTTTCAGTTAGGCCATAGCATCAATAAGACCAGCTTAACTATTAATAAATGCTATCTATATGTTCCATAAGGAAATGTCTCGCCCCACTGAACACTCTAGTGTCAAGAAACATTGCCAGAAGAACTGGTTCCTCACTTCTCCCAGTTTTCTCTTACGAAACTTTTTAATGGTATACGTGCTCAGAAGAATGTCTTAGTAAAATGGGTAGACAAAGATCTAAATGAGTCAATCTGTTCAACAACTATATGAAGGCATGGGTCAAGCAAAATTGGAGGTCACCGCTGTATACGTTTCAGAATACAGCAGGCTTCAGGCAGTTGAAAAAGTTTCTTTTTATCTTTTTAAAGCTACTGTACCTACAAAGTAAAGCTAAATTAGTCCTCTGTTTTTTTTTGTTTTCAATGACCATAAAGCAAAGGGCATTTACCAGATTTGCCTTGGTTGCTGTAACCAATCGTTTTCCAAGATTTAGAGTCTTCTACAATACAATATACCTATTTTTCCAAGTTTTTGATACTAAATATTAGTGTCTAGGAAATTCGTCCTACTATATCATTTACAAAATGCTTTTCTTTAAGAAGCAGTTGTTTCAACATGGATAAAAAGATAGAAAACATGCCATTTTCTAACATAAAACCCATGATTAATTTGTATATGCAAATTGACACCTAGTACGTCTATAATTATCCCGTTCATAGTGTTCAGAGTCCTTAGTTCATGAACATACAGCCAGCCTTCCCTAGTCATAGATTCTGGATTATAGATCCAAACAAGTTCAAATCCAAAATGTTGGGGGGAAAAAAATGGGTGGCTGTGTCTATTTGAACATCTATGAACTTTTTTCCTTTTTATGATTCCCTAGATGATACAGCAAAACCACTACTTACACAGTATTTACCTTGTTTAGGGATTATGAATCTAGAGACGATTTAAAGTACTATACGGAAAGACACACATTTCCAGTAGATGGAAATACTACACCGTTTTAGATCAGAGACTTGGCTGTTCTATATTTTAGAAGGTTTCTTATACTTCTATCATTTTGAATTTAGGCTATATTTTTTTCCCAGGTGACACTTTATAAACCCTGTTTGACTCTCAAATATTAATTAGCACATTCAGTCTTATTTAATCTAAACTGCCCATAAAAAGGAATTTTAATAATGCTCTTTGATCTATAGCTGCTTTATTAAACGTGCGTTCCTAGTTCCGACTCCAGATGTAGGAACGTGTCTGCTGTTTGTTCTCTTACTCCTGGTGGTATCAACAGCTCAAGAGGTTGGGTGGGAAGAAGGTGAGGCAAACAGGACGAGAAAGACTTTCCCTGAGTGTCTGTGTGCCTGTCTGCAGAACTAAAAGTTAATTGCTAGACAAGTTCTCAATTGAAACGAGCTGGCATCTGGAAGCAAACTATATCATAATGGAGGAAATTTTAAATTGCTAGCTATCTCAGTTATTCATCTTTCTATCTAGTTAATTTATTCTTTTTAAGTTTATATTATATATTGCTTATGCTTTAATGCTAATTGCTAAATATTTGGAGGAACTTCATCTTTCAGAGTAATTTCAACTTTCTTTTGACTATTCAGTTTTTGGTGGCAGGAAGGCTTAATGTTGGCAACCGCTTGCACTTTAAAAGTTTAAAATGAGGGAAATGGGTAGAAGTCTACCAAAGAACTACATCGAAATTTAAATAAGTTCTAATTCAAAAATTATTCTTTCCAGCCCCTAGGATAAAGACAAATTATAGTTAGGCATTGTAATGGAATAATTGCAAACATATGTTCTCCACAGCCCTAAGAGGCCAAATGATTTTTCCAACAAAATTCTTTTTTTTTTTTTTTTAAGCAGGAGCTTTCAAATACATGTGTAACATGTGTTTTTATCTAATCACTGCTTCATGGGGCTTTCCAGATTGGCTGAAAGTCTTTTAAGAAATATAGTTGTAGATTTTGAATAGTAATTTTTTTCCTTTAACTTTTGCTAGGACATTCTTTAAATGAACCAGTATTCTACAAGTCATAGTAGAACAATACAAGTTGATATTTTAAATAAAGTAACTGGCCTCATATTCATGTAACTTCTTATACTCTAGACCAGGGGTGTACAACATTTGTTTTTCCTGCTTCATGTTGGAAGAATAGTTGTCTTGGGCCACACATTAAATAAACAAACCCTAACAAAAGCTGATAAGCAAAAAAAAAAAAAAAAAAAAAAGTCTACACACAATTTTCATGATATCTAACACCAGGTAAGCAAAACAGGCCTCAGAAATCCACATGTGGGCCGCAGTTGTACACCCCTGATATAGACTAATTTTGCTTCTTTGAAATTCTGGCTTCTTTAATTTTCACATTATAACATGCTTTATTATTATTATTATTATTTATTTATTTATTTTTTTGGCCGGGACTGGGTTTGAACCCACCACCTCCAGTATATGCGGCTGGCACCCTACTCCTTTGAGCCACAGGTGCCACCCATGACATGCTTTATTTTTACTGCCACCTCTATACTCTCCACCTTTTTTTGGGGGGTCTCTTTATCCCAATTCTCTTCCTAATTTCTAAATGTAAATCTTCCCCTTGGGACTCTGCCTTCTCTTCAATTTCAGTCTCTGCTTTTTGCTGCCTCATGTCTGGGTCTAGTCTCTCCTCTAAGACCTGGCACTTTGCATTTTTACTTAAGGTGTTAAAAACAAACTTATGATATTTTCCTCCAAAACATTCGTACTTTTTTTCATAATATACCAGACTTTGCTGGTACCAGAGCCATGCCCTCAGTCTTCCTGTCTCCTTAAAGACCTGCCTTATTTTCTTCTAGTTCCCAAGTCGATCCCCCCATCACTGTGTCCATCCTCTCTTCCACTTCTTCCCTACTCTCAGACACTCATTATTTCTTCTTTGGATACTATAAAGAAATTTAATCAGTGTCCCTGTTTCTTGTATCTTCTACCTTGAAATCTATTCTATATACCTACAAATCAATCTTCCTAAAGCACAGGTTTCATTTCATCAACCTTTTTTTTTTTTTTTTTTTTAGCCATAAATCCTTAAGAGTTTACCATTTTCTCCTGTATAAAGTATTATACCCTCGTCCTGGCTCTCAGCCAAATACGGGCTGTCCACACTCTTATCCTCTCACAGTGATTTGTACCTCAGTCAGACAGGAGGCTGGGGTCCTAGATATTCCTAGGACAAACTTTGTGATTTCCTAACTTTTTCCTTTCATCAATACTTTTCCCTGTTGAAGAATTTCCTACCTTGTCATCTGCAGCAACTAAAGTACCACTTGGTCTTCAAACGCTACACTCAAGCATGAAGCCTTCCTTCTTCCCCAAGCCAGGGGCAATTCCTTCTATGTCTTTTATCTTTTCTTGGGAATGTGCCTATTTTCAGTTCACATTTTTGAGTGACTCACATGCTACAAAAAATGAAATGCACCTATTATAGTGTAAGGTATCTGAGAAAAGTAGCTGGCTTGTTCATATTTATCTTTGATGCAGCTCACAGTAAAGAGCCAGGCAGTAATAGAAGCTTTGATTACTATTGGTTTTATTGAGTTGTAAAAAGAAGACACCAATAGCACTTGTGCTTGCACATTAAGACATAAGATTGCTCAGCAGTTACTGGAGACATCTTAGGAAACATTCTAAGACTCTAATCCTAAAAGATATTGTTTTTCAGACTCTAAAATTCAAGATGATTCATTTGAATTTTTCAATGTTTCTTTTAATGAACTGGAAATAAAGTTCCTTTTATTATTTGAGCCTGGGGTAGTATTCAGAAAGCAATGAAAATATGAAAGGATTTTTTGGGTCCTCTTTCCTACTTTTCTTGCATCAGATCACTTTGGCTCATTTCTCATCTATACATTGAGAAATAATATTATCTACTTCATATGATGGTTGTGAGATTGACTTGAATTAATATATAGAAAATATAGAGAACCGAGCTTGGTATGGAGTAAGTACCTGATGGCATTTAGCTAATATTAGCACTCACGAGCAAGGCTGTCCTTTCAGGAAGCAACATTGGAGTAGGAGAAATGGATGTGTCTGAAACCAAGCACATATTTTTTTTGCAACCTTATCTTCGTGTAAGTCCTCCTTGGATCCTTCCTATCTAGGCAACAGGAGTCACGGTGAACTGTGCTAATTTCCTTCTTTCACCTCATATTAATAAATCCATCACTACTGAGTGAGTGTTGTGGGTTGTGTTTAGGTGAGGGATTCGATGCCCTTTTGCTGCATAGTGGAATAGAACAGATTCTACATCAATTGCTTAATAAGGATTATAAGAAAATGTAAGTTTTGTATGAAAAAGGGACTATTATTTATTCATCCCTGTACCTCAGCCTGTGATACACTGCCTTGTGTATTGTAGGTACTCAAAAAACTTTTGTTGTGAGAGTAAGTCAGTTAATGGAGTTAGACGACTGAGACGTGATTTGTTTTTTTTTTTTCACCTTTACCAGATATCCTAGAGATAAACACTTTTTATTGAGAGCAATTAACATAGTTGATTTTTATTACAAATAAAAATTACCCCTTATTTTGCATTAATTGATTCTTTGTGATAGAATCAGCAACAATTTTTTGTTCATGTATAATAATGTTAGATGTGCCGGTCACTGTTCTAAATGTTTTGAAAAATACAATGTGCATTTTTTAATGCCCAATGTAGGTATCCTGGACTGAATCCAGAAATGGAAAAATGGGCGTAATTGGAAAAATAGGCAAAATCTAAATAAAATCTGGAGTTTGGATAATTGCAATGCAACAATTTTGGTTTCTTAGCATATTCTTTTTTAGTCAGAGTCTCACTCTGTTCTATTGGGTAGAGTGCTGTGGCATCATAGCTCAACCTCAAACTCTTGAACTTAAGCGATACTCTTGCCTCAGCCTTTCGAGTAGCTGGAGCTACTGTGTGTGCCATTATGCTCCTCTTATTTTTCTGTTTCTAATAGAGACAGGATCTTGCTCTTGCTCATTCTGGTCTCAAACTCCTGAGCTCAAGCAATCACTGGCCTTGGTCTTCTATCTTTTATTTTTTTCATTATTACTAACTCTTGGGCTCAAGCAACTCTCTTGTCTCAGAACTCCCAAGTAGTTGGGACTACAGACACCCACCACAATGTCCACTTATTTTTTTGGTTGCAATTGTCATTGTTGTCTATTAGGCTTGGGCTGGGTTTGAACCCACCAGCCTCCGCGTATGTGGCCCGATCTACGGGTGCTGAGCTAGGACTCAGCCTTCTAGAGTGCTAGGATTACAGGTGTGAGCTACTGTGCCCAGTTGGTTTCTTAGTTTTCACAAATACACTACATAATGTAAGAGAGTACTACTAGAGGAAGTATAGGAGAGGCAGAAGTATAGGAGAAGTTTCTGCTCTATCTTTGCAACATTTTGGTATATCAAAATTATTTCAAAATAAAAAGTTTATTTAAAAATAGATATTCACTCATTCAATCCTTAAAACAAGCCTATGATA
Source organism: Loris lydekkerianus (assembly GCA_963574355.1). Classification (NCBI taxonomy): domain Eukaryota; kingdom Metazoa; phylum Chordata; class Mammalia; order Primates; family Lorisidae; genus Loris; species Loris lydekkerianus. The sequence continues at coordinate 10,323 of CAUYPK010148348.1, read as the reverse complement.
CCAGTAACATTGTTAGTCCCTTTGCAAGAATAAATTTGAAGTATGAAGAGGTTAAGCTATTAACAATCTCTATCAGTGCCAAGGTACCGACTTCTCATTCTGTGTTTTACACTCTTAACCAATATGCATTCCTTTATCTCCCAATTCTAGTGATTAAGAAGTCATGAAGTAGATGTAATCACAGCTCAGTAAACCATTTCTATCTTCTGAGGCTCTATATGGCCAATGAGGCTCATTTTTTGTTGCAATGGTATTCCCTGTTGATTTCCTGATTTTGGAATGCCATACAATCAACCACTACTGTGGCAATGAATTCCAAATTGGGTACATTTTAATCGATTCTCATGATCATTAAATTCTTTAATCCCAGACTGAACTTCATAATCATTTGGGAATTATTGGGAAAACCATTGTCCTACCTCCCTGTAGTGGTATATATCCCACCAGTGTGGGTCTCATCTGTGCAAAGATCACAATTTCATACTTTCTCTGCCAAACTCTTTATATAAAATACATAGTTTCTAAAAAAAAAAAAATTGAAAAAATATGCAGAGCAGGAAAACATGCTAAAGCAAAAGCACTTTAGAAAGAGGTAAATAAAAAAATCACTCATAAACTTTAAAGAGTAGGCCCAGAACTTTAAGCTTAGAGGTAGCTAATATGTTCCAAATAATCTTATTGTACACAGCAGTCAAAAACCTCTTTATTCTTTAATGGGTATTTCTAGCTGCTTTCTTACACTGTTAAAAACTTTATGTCTTGCCTGCACAGCTGCAGCTATGACCACAGGCCACTTCTTTTTCTTATTATATTGCCTACCTATTTGTAACAATATCCTTTATTGTTTCCTTAACCACAAACAGCACTGTGGGAGAAAGAAACCCTTGCTCTCTTATTTATTTCAATATGACAGATGAAAATGTGTGGGAGAGGAGAGGGAACAGGAACGGAAAGCTTTCCCTTCACTCTTTGATGCTACTATTTCAAAGCACATTTGCACTTTTTCTTGGCTTTATTTGCATTTCAATTCAGGCAAATGAACATTTACAAGATTTGCAGTGTATGGGGGAAAAATGAAATTATTTATGTTTTTAAACAGTCTGCATGGGGAAGTTCAAGTTTTAATTTATCTGCAAAGCATGTCTTATTTCTCATAGATTTAGACTACTGATTAAAATACTTGGTTCATTCCTGTTGAACTCATTTCATTTTTCTGGAAACACTTCTTGTTTTCACTTAAAATATGGTGAAAATAAATTCTTATTGTAAATCTCACAATATTTTATTTATCCTTAAGAAAGATATTTCCTGTTATATCTTTGATTTATTCTCTTTTTGCATAAATTGCTTAGCAACTACTGAACTTGGATATTTATAATCATATTTTCCTTTTGGTTAACTATGTCAAAGAAGATTCACCCACAAACCCTGGAATAAAATTTACAGAGGTTCATTGGAAATAAGCCAAAGTTGACTGTATAATGTAAAGGAAAATTCAGATAGTAGCAGATTCAACCTCTCTTGACTTTGGTGCAGATTTTCTATTGCTAGTGGCAGTCTTGTCACCATGGACCCAAGTGCCTAGTTCTGTGCTTTCCTCACCTCTCCCATCACCTCTTCTTCCCCATCCCTCCTTTTCCATTTCTGTACACACACTCTGGCTATTGTGAACAACAGGGAAAGGACAGTTAATTCCTCTTTGCTCTCTCTGCATTTTTTATTTTACCTGGCAACACTAAGCCTAAAGCTGCCTCATATAGTCCAAAATTATTTAACATTTTTCTTTGTTTTGTTTATATTCAGGATAATGCTATTGGTTTGCTAAATTTTTAAAATGCGATTTGCTATAAATTTGCACAAATTATAGGTGTCTTAAGTAACTACGTAGTGCTTTTTTCTCTCTCAGCACTTATTATAGTATTTTGCTATAGTCTGTTCTTGATATTCCATTTAAGACATACATAAATTTGCCAACAATTGTAACTGTAGTCCAAGCTTGAATGGAAATTTTGTGTATAGTAGACATTAAAAATCTGTACATGCTTTACTATAGGAGCTTTAGTTTTGTCAGCATGAAGATCATGTCTTATATTTGTTGGTGTTCTCTGTTCCCTAACAGTGGAAGGTGTCATTATATCATAGTTAATAATTATAAACCTGTGGATGACAACAAATTAAGAAAAGATGTTCTACTGGCTTGCACATAGATAATGTGCAAAACTTGTCTAATACCTAGAGAAATTTAAAAATCACATGGACTGTACATTTTCAGAGTTACTTTAGGGGGATGTTTGCTTAAATGTCTCAACATAACCTTGACTTAAATTTAAACATTATTTTCTAATGATGGATGGAAACCATGAACTATTAGAGAATAGCTCTAGTGTTCTCTGGTAGTTGACCAACAGGAAAAATAGGTACCAGAAAGAACAAAAACTTTTGCATTAGATGTTTTTTGGGGATGTTTACGGCTATCTGAGTAGAGTTAAAATTCCAGGGTGGTATATTAATTTGAGGCTGGTAAGGAATTTTTGTTTGTCAAGCTGACGGAGAGTGAATCAAATTAAATGAAGTTTGTGATTCAAGGCTATGCCCTGAAGATGAAAAAACAATCACTGCTTCAGGATCAAATCAATGACCCAACTCTTGACAGACTGAGATGGAAAAGTTTCAGATTTGAGGTTCACATTCCATAGGCTATCCCCATTTAAGTGCAAATAGCTGCAGCAAATTACTGTGAACATCTGAGCCATGACTAGAAAGTAAAGAAAGAAACACCATAATATACACAGTTTCATAAACATTACAATCATCACAAAAGGCCTTTGCACTTGGTATTTATGCCTTTCCATATAATAACAGCTGTGGAAATATAGTCCAGGAAGGATGATCTCAAATTTAGATTAGAATATGCAAGCAGTAAACAAGCAAATATTACATTTTGCACCATAAGAAAGAGTTACATTTGCCATCCTGCCATCATAGGTTAATAACTCGACCCCACAGAAGAAAGTTAATACATTTTCCAAGTGTCTCATTCTGAGTGTTGCAGTGATCTATTAAAGACAAAGTAAATAGGTCTGTCACTACTTTACCTCAAAATGTCCATAAATGTGATGTAGTATTATTCTTTATGCCAGATAATGTGCAAAACTTGTCTATGTATCTAGAGAAATTCAAAAATCACATGGACTGTACATTTTAAGAATTTAGTATCTCCCTGACTGCCTTTGTTAAAAGAAAAAAAGAAAAGAAAAAGCAAAAATGCTATTCTTTGTATATACATAAACTGGTTGCCATTATAACAAAAACAAGAGAATAAAAACAGACCAAATCATACATCTGCATTCCATCCTATTTACTCTGTTATCTAATTAGCTGAAATGAGATAGTTAGGTAGCTCATGGTCATTTCTTAGGCAGCCCTCACTCCTTATTCTAAATTTTACCAAGGTCTTAGAATTATTAAGACAAGTTGAAAAAATGCAGGAGTAGAAGAAAAAAGAAAACAGCTTTGGTATTTTTAAGACCAAAACCTAAGATTGCATAAGGTTTTGAGGCAAAGAGTTCCAAATATTTATTCTGCACATAGTTAGAAATGTTTATGTGTGAGTGTGTCGGGGTAGAAGTGGATAGGTGAGGGGGGTAGAACAGATTGCTTGTGGTGCTGGTTTTCTTTCTTTCTTTCTTTCTTTCTTTCTTTCTTTCTTTCTTTCTTTCTTTCTTTCTTTCTTTCTTTCTTTCTTTCTTTTCTTTTTCTTCATTTTTTATTGCACAGGCTAGCCTTAAACTGCTGGGATTAAGTGCTCCTCTGCATCTGGAGTAGCTGGGACTAAAACCATGCATCATTGTGCCTGGCCAAGAAACTAAGACTGCTTACTTTAGTATTTCAATTGAGTATCATTTCCTTATTCAAAGAATAATTGTTATGCTTCATGTCCATAAAATGTGCTTCAGTCTTTCAAAATCACAAATAATAGTAAGTTTAATTCTTTCTAATTTCATTTGACACAGATTCTCCATTAAGTTCTTTACCTTTATTGTAAGAATCATAAAACTGGGACAATCATTTGTACAAAAAAAAATGCAAAACATATGTTATTTCCATGCATCTTGGCATCCTGAACCTCCTTTCAATTGCTTTTCCATAGCAGAAGTTTTTCTTCTTTATCTTTATAGCCTATCAATGGATATCTATAAATTATTATAATGCCTATTATACAAGAATTATCATTATAGATCTTGGAGCAAGACAGTGGACCAGAGGATTCTTCAGCTGAGCTCTCCTAAAATGACTGGTAGAGAGAACTCAGCCTTACCTGGCATGGGGACCTTACTCAGAGTCACAGCTCAGAAAATACAGCAAAGAGGTCATGAGCTGGATGCAGCATATGATCTGGAGTGGTGGAAATCTGATGAATTAGGCAAGGGACTGCCAATGGCTGGGGTCAGCTGGCACCCCACAGAGGTCAAGGACAGGAGGAAGCCTTTCTGGAGTTTTGAGGTGCTGGGGGAAGCTGCGTGTTTACTGGAAGACTTGGAAAGGTAGGCAGACTCAAACAGTATACAGCAACAAGATTTGAATCCAAGCTGGAGTGGATTTCCCATAGGTTTGGTAGCTGGTGAGGCAGACATACTGAGGTCTTGGCAGCCAGGGGGCTGCCATTGTGGGAAGGTTGTGAAAAGGTCTTAGCAAGTGCCTAAAGCATGGACATCTTAATTCCACCTGCCAGGATCAGAACTTCACTCTTGGAATAGGCTGAGGGATTCCCACACCCCACAGGAACTGGAGTCAGGGGGCACTCTGAGACCTGTCCCTGAAGGATTCTTGTGAGCTTTAAGTTCCTACCCCAGCAGGGTCCAAATGCTGAGGAAAGAATCAGGTGATCACCAAAGGCAACTAAGTTTGGAATGAGGACCATAGAGGTCGCTCACTGTGCTCTCTGTCTGAAAAAAAAAAAAAAAAAAAAAATACCACCAATTGGTATCCTGGCAACATAATTCAATATTTTGTCAAAAAGAGCAAGGACTTCTATTTATTTGGCTTTGCTCATTCTGAGGCCACTTCAAGACCTAAGCTCTAAGGTAATTTGAAGCAAAAGGCAGTGACAAGGAAAAAAGCGAACAAGAAGAAAACTATATGAGGAAGAACCAATAGAAAAATTTTGGCAACATGAAAAGCCAAAACAGAGGAACTCCCCCAAGGGACAATGAAGCAGCTACTGTAAAAGACTCCACCTATGAAGAATTAATGGATTTCACAGAAAGGGAATTTAAAATATGGACAACAAAGACAATAAAAGGAATGGATGATAAAATGGGAAGACAAAACCAAAATTCATATGAGAGATATGTAGAATATAGAAAAGATATGGTGGAGCTTAAAGAAAAGAAGGATACAATCAGGGAATGTAAAGATGCAGTAGAATGTACCAAAAATATGGTATAACATAGAGAACAAAGAATCTCAGAGTGAGAAAATGAAGTTTTCAAGTTAATCCAGGTAGTTAAAGAAGCAGAAAAGGAAAGAGAGAAAGCACAACACAGGCATTTAGAGAACTACGAGACTCCATGAAACATTCAAACATATGAATAATAGGGATTCCTGAAGGAGAAGAAGATTGTCTTAAAAGAATGGAAGGTCTTCTGGATACTATTCATAAATGAAAACTTCCTGAGTTTTACTAAAGACTCCAACACACTCCTTTCAGATGTCTATCTTATCCTGGGTCATCTCAACTCAAATAGAGCCTCTCCTAGACACAGTAAAGATGAAAAAAAAAAATTCTACATAAAGGAAGCACCAACTAATCTACAGAGGCAAAGCCATTAGGATGAAAGCAGACTTTTCAACTGAAACCTTCCAAGCCAGAAGAGCATGGTCATTCACCTTCAACATTCCTAAACAAAACAATTTTCAGCCAGATTTCTGATTCTGTATCCTGCTAAACTACGCTTCAAAATTGATACAGAAAACAAATCTTTTGTGAATATACAGCACTGAGATAATTTTCCATAACTAGACCAACTTTGCAGGAAATACTTAGACCTTTTCTCAACACTGACCATTACAATGGGCCACCAGCAAAATAAACACCCAGAACCTAATGGTCAAAACTTAGCTTCCACAAAGGCACAAGGGATAAAACTACATAAAGGACTCTCAGAAAATAAGATGAATAGAACTTGAACATACCTATCAATTCTCTCAATAAAATTCAATGGACTGAATTCACCACTGAAGAGGCACAGGCTGGCTGATTGAATAAAAAAGCACAAGCTATCCATATGCTGTCTCCAGGAGACACATCTAGCCTTGAAGGACAAACCAAGGCTTAGGGTCAAAGAATGCAACACAGTATTTCAAGGAAATGGAAATCAAAGAAAGGAGTGGTTGCATTTTTTTTTTTTTTTTTAAGATACAAGTGGATTTAAAGCAACTAAAGTTAAGAAAGACAAAGATGGTCATTTTATACTTGTCAAAGGAACAAAACAACAAGAAGACATCTCATTTTAAATATTTATGCATCCAACTTAAATGCTCCCAAATTTATGAAACAGATCTTTATGGGTCTGAGCAATATGATATCCCAATAACACCATAATAACCGGGGACTTTAACACACATCTGACAGAACTGGACAGATCCTCTAAACAGAAATTGAACCTAGAGTAAATGGGATTAATAGGCATATACAGAACACACCATCCCAAATCTAAAGAATATAAATATTTCTTGTTAGCCCATGGTAAGTACTCCAAAATCAACCACATCCTAGGATACAAATCAAACCTCAGCAAAATTAAAAGAACAGAAATTATACCTTGTATCTTCTCAGACCACAAGGCAATAAAAGTGGGACTCAAATCCAACATAAATGTTCATCCCCACTCAAAGACTCGGAAATTAAACAACCTTAGGCTGAATGATAGTAGGGTTCAGAAAAAGCTAAAAGAGGGAATCATTAAATTCCTCAAATGTAACAACAATGAAGACACAAATTATGAAAACCTGTGGGATACAGCAAAAGCAGTCTTAAGGGAGGAAATTTATCATGTTAGATGCCTACATTTTAAAAAACAGCAAGAGAGCTTATCAACAAACTCATGAACCATCTTGTGGAATTGGAAAAAGAACAATCTAATCCAAAACCCAGCAGAAGAAAAGTAATAATCACAATTAAATCAGAGATTAATGAAATTGAAAACAAAAGAATTACTCAGAAAATTAATAAAAAGTTGGTTTTTGAAAATAAATAAATCAAATTGATAAAATTTGGCTAGATTAACTAGAAACAGAAAAGTAAAATTTCCAATAAACTCAATAAGAAATGATAAAGAGGAAATAACAACAGATACCAGAGACATACAAGAGATCATCTCTGAGTACTATAAGAAATTCTATACCCAGAAATTTGACAATGTGGAGAAATGGATCCAAATCTGGAATCTCACCCTCTCTCTAGACTTAATCAAGAAAAAATAGATTTCTTAAACAGACCAATTTCAAGAACTAAGATCAAAGAAACAATAAAACATCTCCCAACAACAAAAATAACAACAAAAAAGCCCTGATCTACATGGCTTCACACCAGAATTCTATCAACCCTACAAAGAAGAGCTTATATCCATACTGCAGAAATTACTCCAAAGATTTGAGAAGGAAAGAATTTTCCCCAACACATTCTATGAAGTAAACATCACCCTGTTACCAAAACCAGGAAAAGACCCAACTAAAAAGGAGAACTTCAGACAAATTTCACTCATGAATATACATGCAAAAATTATCAATAAAATCCTAGCCAATAGATTACAGCTATACATTGAAAAATTCCTTCATCATGATCAAGTAGATTTTATCCCAGGGATGCAAGACTGGTTTAACATACACGAGTCCATAAATGTAATTCACCATAACAATAGGAGCAAAAACAAAGACCATGTGATTGTCTCAATAGATGCAGAAAAAGCATTTAATAGAGTTCAGCATCCTTTTCTCATTAGAACACTTCAAAATATAGGCATAGGTGGCACATTTATTAATCTGCTCAAAGCCACCTATGAAAACCCATGGCTAATATTATACCAAATGGAATAAAATGAAAGTTTTTCTGTTAGAACTGGAACCAGAAGTCCTCTATCACCACTACTATTCAACATGGTGCCAGAAGTTGTAGCAATATAATCAGGCAAGAGAAGAAAATAAAGGACATCCACATGGGTGCAGAGGAGGTCAAACTCTCCATCCTTAACAACAATATGATCTTATACTTAGAGAACCCCAAAGACTGAACCATGAGACTCCTGGAAATCATAAAAAATATAACAATGCCTCAGGATATAAAATCAAAGTCCACAAATCAGTTGCGTTTGTGTATGCCAAATAATAGCCAGGATGAGAAGCTAATCAAGGACACAATTCCCTTCACAGTAGCTTCAAAACAAACAAACAACAACAAAAAAAAAACCTAGGAGTATACATAACAAGATAGGAACTCAAATTAGACCTCCCATTTGATCCAATCCCATTACTAGGCATCTAACCAGAAGAAAAAATTATTTTGTCATAAGGATATTTGCACTAGACTCTTTACCTCAGCTCAGTTTGCAATCACCAAAATGTGGAAACAGCCTAAATGTTCACCAACCCAGGAATGGATTAGCAAGCTGTGGTATATGTGTACCATGGAATAGTATTCAGCCAGTACAAAAGATGGAGACTTTATATCTTCTGTATTAACCTGGATGAAGGTGGAACATATGCTTCTTAATAAAGCATCAGAAGGATGGAGACGCAAAAATCCAATGTACTTTATTCTAATATCAAAGCAGTAGATGAGCTAATACAAGGTGGGTGAGTAGGGGGATGAACAAGTGGGGAGAGGGATGCGGGGAGGAGAATGGGGTCACGGCGTATGGCACACCTCTTGGGGGTGGGACACAATTATAAGAGGGGCTAATCTAACAAATGCAATTGATGGAACCTAATTTTTTGTACCCTCAATCAATCTCATATAATAAAAATTAAAAATACATTATAAAAAAGACTAATCATTACCCTTTCATTTACTATGTTTGGAAATATCTTCACTTAGGAAAAGTATTCCACAAGTATAAGTATAGTTTTCATAAGAATAATATGCATAAATATGTTATCTCACAAGTTTATTAGAACCAACGCTTTACTTGAACATTGATTCCTATTACCTCAGTTGTTTCTTTTGTCTCTTCATGTATGTGTTTCAACACTCACAGATAAATCTTTATAGTTTAAAATTATTAAGAGACAAATGGTTTTGAAGGTACATAAAAAGGAACAATATTAGTATCTATAAAATTAGTAAGAAGATTAAATCTTTTGTGTAATCCTACGTAATTCTCCTTATGCTAGGCTTCATCTAATATAAGGCTGGTAAATTTTCAGTAAATTAATTCTTGGTTTTGCTAAACTTGCTATTCAAGACAGATGGGTTAATGGAAATGGGATATAGAATTGTTAAGTATGAAAACTAGGAAAAAGATTTTACCTACAGCATACAGGGCGCTTCCCACTGTTCAGATGTTCATGTGCACTTGTTCTCCTCATGTTTCTTCCTTCTTACTTTTCCAGGAGGTATTCAGGTATTAAGAAGTAAAATTACAGCACAAAAATACTATGATTCCAATTACAGATATATATGTAATAAACGTATAGATACATCACTCAAAATTGTAAACTCAATTCTGCATAATGGTTATCTCTGAAAAAGAAGGAAGCAGTCAGGGAAGACTTCAGAGTGCATCTCAGGCCAGGCATAGTGCCTCAGCTTGTAATCCTAGCACTTTGGCAGGTTGAAGCAGGAGGATTATTTTAGGCCAAGAGTTCAAGATGAGCCTGAGCAACAAATAAAACATTATCCACTTGTAGCAAGATACATCTATAGTCCCAGCTACTTGGGCGGTGGAGGCAGGAAGATCACTTGAGCCCAGGCCTTTGAGGTTGCACTGAGCTATCTGGCAGCATTGTACTCTAGTCTGGGTAACAGGGTGAGACCCTCTCTCTGAAAAAATAAGTGTATTTCAATTGCATATGAAATGTTTTGTATGTTGATATGAGTACACAGAAGTCTGTTACAGTCTATAATTTTGTGTATTTCTCAAATAATTTAAAATAACTGTTTCTCTGATATTCAATTTTTTTTTCTTTATTTTTTATTGTTGGGGATTCATTGAGGGTACAATAAACCAGGTTACACTGATTGCATTTTTTAGGTAAAGTCCCTCTTACAGTCGTGTCTTGCACCCAAAAGGTGTGGCACACATCAAAGCCCCACTCCCCTCCCTC
>CAUYPK010148345.1:0-24987 GCA_963574355.1 Loris lydekkerianus | reverse complement strand
GAGGTCCCTCCTCAGAAGCAGCATAACAAAATCCAAACTTGGCAAAGAGCCACAGTATACAAAATAATGATAAGAGGCAAAGAGCCGAAATTCATTTTGGCCGGGAGCCGCATGCGGCTCTAGCCGCATGTTCGCCACCCCCGGTGTAAGGCTTTGATGGTGAGTCACCTCACATCGTAATACAAATCTGGGTTTGCCAGAAGCCCTTACACAGCCCAGGATGCATATACACCCCCAGCAACTCACAGGAGCAAGTGAGGAGCCTCTTCCCCTGATAATTACATTAAAATGGAGGAGACAAACTCAAAGAGAAGCCTGAAATGTAAACAAAGAGACTCATGCCTTCTTTAAAAACTTAATCAGAAAAGGGATTACATTTTACATACAGGAAGACATTTTGATTGTACCATATTCAGGAATCCAGCCTAGCACTTACTCTTATGCCATTGAAACAACCTAATTAGCTTTCTGATTATAACTTCATTTGGCTGCCACTCTTTGGATGCTCGCTTTCCACACACATTCAAGCCGACATGTAACTCGCCGCTCTGCGCTTTGTGTCAGTCTGATGGGCGGCTCTCCCCCCCACCCACCCACCCCCAGCAGCTAACTCATCTTACCTGAACTGACAGGGACAGAACAAAATCTTTCTGTTACCTGTCAAGGAGGCAGCACCTACTATAGGACCCAATTATTCAACTTTCTTAATCCTGCATTCACTTGTATATGTCAAGAAACAGGATGGCTTTTCTGAACTGGCTTTGGGGGAAAGTGTCAACAAGCTGAAGAGAAATTTACAGCTGAACAAAATCATAGACTTCACCTAGAATAACCCTGATGCCTTTCAAATTGGCAGCCTAGCTCCTGAATACTGAATGGGACTTCTTCAAGGCTACTTAGCTAGAGAGCAGGAATGTCATTATGGCAATGCACCCAGCCAAAAGACGGCATCAGCTGAACAAGTTGGATTGCCCTAGAAATCCACCCGCAATTACAGCCTCCCACACAGCCTTAGCTCTGTCTTCTGGTTACTGACACTCTGCTCAGTCTTTGGTATCTCCCTGGTTGGTTCCAGTTGTTTCTTATGGCGTGTAGTCTCAGAGTCTAGTCAAGAGAAAGCAGTCATGCTTGGTATTTAAACAGAGGGTATAAGGCCCGCAGGGTGGCTCACACCTGTAATCCTAGCACTTTGGGAGGCCAAGGCAACTGGCTTGTCTGAGCTCAGAGGTTCGAGACCAGCCTGAGCAAGTGCAAGACCTCATCTCTAAAAAGAATAGCCAGGAGTTGTGGCAGGTGCCTGTAATCCCAGCTACTTGGGAGGCTGAGACAAGAGAATCGGTTGAGTTTGAGGTTGCTGTGAGCTATGATGCCATGGCACTCTACCAAGGGCAACAAAGAGAGGCCCTGTCTCAAAAAATAAATAAAATAAAATAGAGGGTATGGAATTCAGAGACTTGGTTACACTGTTGCTGAAAGAGCACACACTGGCACGGCAGGTAACTCAGAGATCAGTAAATGCAGGAGGCAGCTACAACCCTCCAGTGGAGGAACAACAGGACAGAAGTGGCATCACCAAAGGAGCTCCCCGCAGGTAGGCCCCCCCGCAGCCACAACTCCTTCCTTCAGCTGGGGCCTCATGGCGGAGGCCTGGATCTATGAAGGAATTACCAAATCATTCAACAAAATTTACATGGCTGCTAAAGAAAACATCTTGTTAAAAAAGAACCATTTTAATAGCATGTCAGGTGGGGGGGCACTGTTTTCTCCTTCTATACTCTCAACACTTAACAAACAACACTTCTGGTCACCAAAATGTGTAGGGTTTTCCCACAGCAAGCAATTCGCTCACGTGGGCTGTTGTGTCCTTACAATTCAATTCAATTCCAACTCTAAGCAGAATTAGACTCTGAAGGTTGTTAAAGGCTTAATCTCATAAGATCGCACCTCACTTCAAGTGCAAATTGCAAATAGTAGGTACCCATGGTACCCACAACTTCTGGCCAACTTGCCTACTTTAGGACTCAAAAAGCAATAAGGCAAAATAAATGAAGGCTCAGAAGCAAAAGTTTCTATCCTTCTCCTGCCTTTTTGCCTCTAGTTTCCTATTGTCTCCTGATACCATCCTCAGAAACTGGAATCTCTTTTTCCCAAATCTGACAAGAAAGAACTTATCTGACTTACCTTGTTCAGCTGTAGCTCGTAAGACCCCCATTCCAGGGAGGCTTCTGCTCCATACACAGAAGAAAGGAATGCGCAGTCAGAGGCCAGAACGGACCTATGCGGACAGGCCATTAGCATTAGGTCTTATCCTTTCTGTCCAATCACATTTCTACACAGTTGTCTAGACTTCGCTGACCCTAAGCATAAAAATGGCCAAGTTGCCCTGTGTCTTGGGGCCTTCATTACAAGGATCTCAGGTACATATTAAATAAATTTGTTTGCCCTTTTTCTGCCTCTTGTTAGTGATTTTCAGTGAAACTTCAGAAGGCAATGGGTCTTCCAAGGACTATCCCTTGGCCCCAACACTTACAAAGCAAAGGTTTCCACAACCCACTTCTTGAGTTGAATCATTTGCCAGAGCAGCTCAGAACTCAGGAGAGCACTTGATATATTGTTATCCACTTAACAACCGAAGGACAACTCAGGGAGAATCAGAAGGGAGAGAGGCACAGGGCAGGGTATAAGGGAAGGGACTCAGCTCCCATGCCCTCTCCCAGGGCACTGCCCTCTTCATGTCCAGCAACCTGGAAGCTCTCTGAACCTGTCCTTTGGGGGTTTTATGGAAACTTCATTATGTAATTATATGATTGATTAAATTGCTGGTCATTGGTGTGACCCTCTCCCTTCCTCAGAGTCTGGGGGTGCTGAAACTTCCAACCTTCTAACCATATGGTTGGTTCCCTTGGAAAACAGCCCCCCACCCTCCCGTGAGGCTGTTCAGGAGCCCCCAGCCAGAGTCATTTCAACAGCACACAAAAAGACACTTAACACTTGAGGGCTCCCAAAGGTTTTAGGAGCTTCCTAGGAAAGGAAACAAAGATCTGATATGTATTTCTTATTATAAATCACTGTATCACATAGCAACTGCAAGCCTCATTATCCTAATAAAGGATCATTTTATATGTTCAGGAAAGCCAGTCCCTTGAGGATATTTATTAGGTGAAACTTTGTATTCTGGTTCTAATCACTCTCACTGTAAGTAATTTTTTTTAAAAAAAGTATTTTCTTTAAAAATGTTTTGTCATAAAGACTGCTCACTCAGATTCAAGTTTTCCCCAGTACCAACCTGTCTGAATTAGTAACACTCTTGCCAAGAGCAATAAATCAAAACCATATTTACACTGATTGTGTTCAGCCTCACCCATCATACATATCTAGTAATTTAACCTGTAATTGCTTTTCTCATTGCTTCAAGTTTTATTAATAGTATCATTACTGCTATTAATATTTATGGAACCAATGTGTACCAAGTAAGTTATAAAAATCTCATTTAGAGAATTTTCTCTTCAAGTCCTTTGCCCACACTGAGATGGGATCACTTGTTCCTTTCTTGCTAATACATTTGAGTTTTCTGTGGATTCTGGTAATTAAACCTTTGTCAGAGACATAACCTGCAAATATCTTCTCCCATTCTGAGGACTGTCTGCTTGCTGTACTTACTGTGTTCTTGGCTGTGCAGAAGCATTTTAGTTTGATCAGATCCCAGTAACGTATTTTTGGTGTTGCTTCAATTGCCCGGGGGTTTCTCCTCATAAAATATTCTCTCAGGCCAATTTCTTCAAGAGTTTTCCCTGCACTTTCTTCTAGTATTTTTATAGTTTCATGTCTTAAGTTTAAATCTTTAATCCAGTGAGAGTCTATCATGTTTACATGTATGGAGCTGAAACATATTCTTCTTAGCAAAGTATCTCAAGAGTGGAAGAAAAAGTATTAAATATACTCAGCCCTACTATGAAACCAATTTATAAGCACCCACACTTCCATATGAAAGCTATAACCCAACTATAGCCCAAGATGAAGGGGAAAGAAGAGAGGGAGGGGGAAGGGGAGGGAGGAGGATGGGTGGAGGGAGGATAATTGGTGGGACCACACCTACCATGCATTTTACAAGGGTACAAGTTAAATCTAATAAGTGTAGAATATAAATGTCTTAACACAATAACTACGAAAATGCAGTGAAGGCTATGTTAACCAGTTTGATGAAAGTATTTCAAATTGGGGCACACTTCTGCACTGCTGGTGGGAATACCCACTAATACGCTCCTTCTGGAAGAATATTTGGAGAATACTTAGAGACCTAAAAAATTCGATCCTATAATTCCTTTACTAGGTTTATACCCAGAAGACCAAAAATCACAATATAACAAAGACATCTGTACCAGAATGTTTATTGCAGCCCAATTCATAATTGCTAAGTCTTGGAAGAAGCCCAAGTGCCCATCGACCCATGAATGGACTAGCAAATTGTGGTACATTTATATAACCTAATAGTTTATACCCTTATATTAATGTGAAATAAATATAATGGCTCCTTCATGCTCCTTTCCTTTTCTTGACTTGTTGGCATTTAACAATGCTGACCAATTTTGCTTCAACACTGGATTTCATGACACTTCTCTGCCAGACTCCGCACCTAACTATATTTAGCGGCTGGTCCGTTTTACTATCCCCTGTAACTTTTGGCCTCTGTCCTTTTTGGGGGGGTAGGGAAATAGACTCTCGGGTGACGCCTGTGCTCAGTGGGTAGGGCCCTGGCCCCATACACTGAGGGTGGTGGGTTCAAACCCAGCCCCGGCCAAACTGCAACAAAAAATGGCTGGGCATCGTGGCGGGCGCCTGTAGTCCCAGCTACTCAGGAGGCTGAGGCAAGAGAATCACCTAAGCCCAGGAGTTGGAGGTTGCTGTGAACTGTGACACCACGGCACTCTACCAAGGGTGATAAAAAGTGAGATTTTCTCTCTAAAAAAAAAAAAAGAAAAAGACTCTCACTTTGTCACCCTTGGTAAAATGACATGGCGTCATAGTTCACAGCAACCTCAAACTCCTGGGTTTAAGCGATTCTCTTAACTCAGCCCCCTGAGTAGATGGGACTACAGGCACCCGCCACAACACCCAGCTATTTTTAGAGAGGAGGTCTCACTGCGGCTCAGGCTGGTCTCAAAACTGTGAGCTCAGGTAATCCACCTGCCTCGACTTCCCCAGTGCTGGGATTACAGGCATGAGTTACCACGCCTAGACCTGGCCTCTGTGCTTTAAACAACAACGTCTCTTGGCTCAGCGCCTGTGGTTCAGTGGTTAGGGCTCCAGCCACATACACGGAGGCAGGCAGGTTCGAACCCAACCCAGGCCTGCTAAACAACAATGACAACTGCAACAAAAGAAATAGCCAGGCGTTGTGACGGGCACCTGTAGTCCCAGCTCCTTGGGAGGCTGAGGCAAGAGAATTCACTTAGCCCAAGAGTTTGAGGGTGCTGTGAGCTGTAATGCCACGGCATGCTAATGAGGGCGACATAGTGAGACTCTGCCTCAAAACAAACAAACAAACAAACAAACAAACCAAAAACAAAGTCTCTCCCTCCCACCTCTGGCCCAGGCCTTCTCTTCAGTCCTGTGAGCTCATCTACTCTCACGGCTTCAACTAGCAATGTTCTAGCCAAGCACAGTGGCCGACGCCTGTAATCCAGCACTTTGGGAGGCTAAAGTGGGAGGGTTGCTTGAGGCCAGTAGTCTGAGACCTGGGCAACATAGCCAAGACCTGTCCACTGACATTCCACTGGTTTGGAAGAAACAGTCTTGGCTGGCAATCCGTCTTGTTAGCAAGGGAGGTGCGTTCTGGAGCCCGCCACGAATGGTTTCACAGCCGTCCTCAGCTTTACTCTAAGAGCTGCAGGCTGCTCTCATCCACACATAGGTGTGACTTGCCCTTCTTTCCATCAAGCTTGAGGTACTGAGAAGGGGATGAACCCTCAGGACACTTGCAGTTTAGTACCCTGACAATTTCTTGGTAATATTTGCCCTTGTGACGAATCAGAAAGTCCTGTGCATGTCATTCTCCAAAAGCCCGTACTTTCTCGCGCTTATCGTCATCTTCAGCTTCTCCCTCTACCTCAACATCCTCCAGAAACAAGTCTGATGCAGCGTTTTTCATCACATACATTGTCGTTTGACATAGAAAGTTGGCAATGACTTTGACCTTGCCTTTCAGAGCCTTTTAAATCTCTGGAGCATGGTTCACGTTATTGTTGGTCTCCTCCTATTCCTCTCTTATGATCAGTCCTCCTTTATTCACGCCTTGTTCCCTGCTCTTGACTGCCTTTTTACTCCTCTGTCTCTACACGGTTAGGAGCTGCCTGGCAGTGATTCTTCTTCACTCAAGGGTGACTGCTGGGGCAGTATCGGGAGGTAGCCCTTCCCAGGGGCGCTCGCATCACACTGAACTGCTTTTCCATGGCACTCTTCCATAAGCCTCTTTCTTGGTGGGCCTCAGGATGCAGTGGGCTGGAAAAGGCTACAGTGTCCATTTCCAATGTCGTCTAGCATCACGAACAAAGTCTGGACAGTATATCCTCTCTGACGCCAAGTACCGAAGTCAGATTCCACTCGCTAGAGCTAAAGAAAAGTAACATTTCTTTTTTCTTTTGTTTTAATTTTTGAGACAGAGTCTATGTCACCCTCAGTAGAACTCACAGCAACCTCAAACTCTTGGGCACAGCGATTGTCTTGCCTCAGCCTCCCAAGTAGCTGGGACTACAGGCACCTGCCACAACGCCCAGCTATTTTTTTAGAGATGGGCCCTCGCTCTTGCTCAGGCTGGTCTAGAACCCCTGAGCTCAGGCAATCCACCCACCTCAGCCTCCCAGAGTGCTAGGATTACAGGCGTGAGCCACCGCGCCCCGCCCATTTTAAAATTTCTAACCAGGGAAAAACCTTATCATTGCTTGGCAACAGAACCATTGAAATAAAAGCTGAGTGGGCAGAACACTGACCCACATGGATTCTGTTTAGAGCACACTTAGCAGTTTAGGTTGGAAGACAAAAACTAGAAATCTCTCTGCTGTCCAGGGACAAGGCAGAGCGGACTTCAAGGTCAGTTACCATATTTAAACCCCTCAGCTCCCCAAAAGACAAGAAGTAGAGAACAGAAGCACCTGGGAAAGACCCCGAATCCCTGAATAAACCCGCTGTGAATGTTGATTATACAAATCAGGTCATTCTTGTCATAAATCAGAGTGCAGGGGCCTGTGTTAAGCACTTGGGCACACAACATTGCTCCAAGAATTAAATTTTGTACCAGCTCAGCTGCTGATACTGCCTGTTGTATGTAACCTGACACCAATTTTATCTAATAGCTGCTGGACAACCTGCTGTGAGTCTAAGACTAATTTTATAGACCGCCATCACTCTTCAGGCAGAAATCGCCAACTCCCCAAAGTCCCACTAGTGCTTATAATCTTTTTCTAAAATAGTATCTAATATTTCTCCTTTTTATATGTTCTACAACCTTCTCTCTGTTCTTCACACATAATGAAGACACCGGGTCTGTGTCTATGATCTGAACTGCAATTCCTGCTTCCCAAATAAAAGGTTAATTTTAGAGATTCATCTCTATATTTTAATTTGACTTTGACACTATAAACCACTATTAATTAACAGTGTTATAAATATTCATTATGGATAATAACACCTCAGGAAATTACTATATTTGCCTTAGGCTATATGAGTATAGAAGAGAAAAGATCAGTTAGAAACTAGAGAGTGGGGCAGTGCCTGTGGCTTGAAGGAGTAGGGCACTGGCCCAATATACCAGAGGTGGTGGGTTCAAACCAGGCCCCAGCCAAAAACTGCAAAAAAAAAGAAACTAGAGAGTGACAGCAAACCATGAGAACTCGTGTTCAGAGTGGCCACCAAGGTGATCTGGTCCCCTCTCTATCCTCTTCTAACATTGTTGCACTGAGTAGTCAACAAAAGAAAAAAAAATCCACCATATTTTTAGAGACCTACAATGAAAAAGAGTCTACATGGGCGGCACCTGCGGCTCAGTGGGCAGGGCGCCAGCCCCATATACCCAGGGTAGCAGGTTTGAACCCAGCCCCGGCCAAACTGCAACAAAAAATAGTTGGATGTTGTGGCGGACACCTGTAGTCCCGGCTACTTGGGAGGCTGAGGCAAGAGAATCGCCTAAGCCCAGGAGTTGGAGGTTGCTGTGAGCTGTGACACCATGGCACTCTACCCAGGGCGACAAAGTGAAATTCTGTCTCTACAAAAAAAAAAAAAAGAAAGAAAAGAAAAGAAAAAGAGCCTACAGCTAGAATTTAGCTCACTTCTGGTTTCCACACCCGTAACCACCAATTTAGCAGGTCCTCAGTGAAAGATGAGTAATACCTGCTATCACCACTTTAACAAGAGTAAAGAACACTGATAAAATACGGAAACACTATAAGCAAACCATAAAACAGTTTTTTCCCTGACTAAAAGCCCATTCTATATTCTACTTTAAGATCATTATTACGAGGGCAGGGTGAGGTGGCTCATGCCTGTAATCCTAGCACTCTGGGGGCCAAGGGTGGACTGCCTGAGCTTACAGGTTTGAGACCAAACTGAGCCAGAGTGAGACTTCATCTCTAAAAAATAGCCACGCGTTGTGGTGTGTGCCTGTAGTCCCAGCTACTTGGGAGACTGAGACAAGAGACTCTCACGAGCCCCAGAGTTTGAGGTTGCTGTGAGCTATGACACCAGAGCACTCTACCAAGGGTGACAAAGTGAGATTCTGTCCCGCCCATTCGCCCCCCAAAAAAGACAATTACAGCAGAGGCTAGACCCTGGTAAATATAATTCTGTGTTGCAATAGTTTCGTGAGATCAATAGAAGCTGAACTGGCTGGGGGGGAAATATATTAGGCTGGGCCTTGAAACCTACGTTGTCTAGCCCAAAGTTATATCCTAGAGAAGATGAACCTACCTAAGCCTGAAGAGCAGAATACCATCACTACCAACCTGTGATACTGGGGAGATTCAAGAAGCTGAGCTCAGGCCAGAATAGTGGCTCACACCTGTAATCCCAACACCTTGGAAAGCTGAAGGAGGACTGCTTGAGGCCAGGAGTTCAAGACCAGCTTGAGGAACATAGTGAGATCCTGTCACTATAAAAAATATAAAAATTAACTGGGCATGATATCATATACATGTAATTCAAGCTACTTGGGAGGCTAAGGCAGGAGAACTGCTTAAACACTGGAGTCTGAGGTTGCTGTGAGCTATGCTAATTCTACTCTGCGCTCTATTTGGCAACAGAGTGAGACTGTATCTCAAAAAAATATAAAACAGACGGGGTACAGTTACTCAAGCCTATAATCCCAGCACTCTGGGAAGCTGAGGCAAGAGGACTGCTTGAGTTCAAGAATAGCCTGAGCAAGAGAAAACCCCATCTCTACTAAAAGTAGAAAAAACCAAGGGGCATTGTGATGCATGCCTGTAGTCCCAGCTACTCAGGAGGCTGAGGCAGGCCAAGGCAGGTAGACTGCTTGAGGTTACAGGTTCATGACCAGCCTAAGCAAAAATTGAGACCCCGTTTCTACTGAAAACAGAAAAAATAAGGCAAGAGGACAGCTTGAACCCTAGAGTTGAAGGTTGTGACCATATTTGAGTTCTTACCCTTGGAGTAGCTCCTTACTTTGTTAAATCTTGTAGCGTAGTCATGCCTAAACATTTACATATTGAAATGTGTATTATCTTATAGATTACCTTTATTGCATGGGCATTTTGTTGACTTTAAAAAATTATATGGGTAGGTAATGTTAACTCTGAATTCCCTTTCCAGGTATTTATGGGGGGGTACAAAAGACAGCCATGGGTCTGAGATGGTAGAAAAGCATTGCTCTACACTTCAGGAATTTAACTTGCCCATTATAGTAGTTAACTCTTATAGTTCTATTAATTAGAGCATAACTTCAACTAATAAACATTATACCAGTATATCTGTTTTTTTTTCTTTGAGACAGAGTTTTACTCCGTCACCCTGGGTAGAGTGCCGTGGCCTCACAGCTCACAGCAACCTCAAACTCTTGGGCTCAAGTGATCCTCCTGCCTCAGCCTCTGGAGTAGCTGGGCCTACAGGCACTTGCCACCATGCCCAGCTATTTTTAGAGATGGGGCTTTGCTCTTGTTCAGGCTAGTCTCCAACTCCTGAGCTCAAGTGGTCCACCAAACTCAAATACAGTCACGTGCTACATAATGTGTAAAGAAAAAATATTTCTGTACAGCTGTACAATATGCTTGTGTCCTAAGCTAAGTGTTACTACAAAAAAGTCAGTATGTTAAAAAAATTGAAAAGTTTATAAAGTAAAATACTATAGTAAGCTAAGGTTTATTATTGAAGAAAAATATTTTTTATAAATTTAGAGTAGCCTAAGTGTGCAGAGATTATGCCGTTTACAGTAGGGCACAGGGACGTCCTAAGCCTTCAGTCACTTGCTGAGCGCTCGCTCCACTCACAGCACCATTTATTTTTTATATCATATTTTTACTATACCTTTTAGATATATTTAGATGCACACTTTGTGTTACCACCACCTACAGTCTTGAGTACAGTAACGTGCTGTGCAGCCTCAGATCAACAGGCTGTACCAGACACACAGCCTAGGTGTGCAGGAAGCTGTGCCATCTAGGTCGGTGTAAGTACAGTCTATGACGCCTGCACAAAATAGCCTAAGGATGCATTTCTCAGAACACATCTCCTTTGCTAAGCAATGAAGCAAGGTCTCCCATCTGCACTTCAGAGAAAATCCTATTTTAACCAGGAATCGAAGACAACTGATATTTCCACTCAGAGTAACCAAGACTTTGAAAATATCACTGTGTCCAGAGACCATTAAGGACCATGTGCTCATCAACAATCTGGGCAAGCTTTCAGAAGAGGAAGTAGGCTTGGGCAGGCTCCAAACAAAAAATCCCTTCACGTGAGGTTAAGGTCCAGGTGAGTAAGGAATCTGTGGGCCCGGCTAAGAAATTTCTATTAATACACCTCCCCAAACTCATAACCTGTCCCTTGTCATCCATTACTCACTCTGGACAGATTTATAGCTGTTCTATTCCATTTCTGCCAACATGATTGGCCTCTTTAGAACACACTGATTCACCTTCTAGTTTGACTTTCTAAAATTATGAAGGTAAATCAGGAGACATATTTTGCTATAATCTAACTCTGAGTTTCATGTTAAAGGTTAGTAAATTTGGTCTTGTTCAGAAATTGAAGACTGTCAAAAGAAAATCAGATGTCCTAATTCCCTGGTCAGTACTGTGTTCACGATACCACACTTCAGGAAAACAGCTTACTGGAAAGAGATCCTTTAGATCAGCGGTTCTCAACCTGTGGGTTGCGACCCACAGGAACTGTATTAAAGAGTTGCAGCATTAGGAAGGTTGAGAACCACTCCTTCAGATAAACTGAAAGATAAGGAAAAATCAACAACAATAATAAAAGTTCAAAAGACAGGCTCTGTCTGAGGTCTCCCTATCACCCTTTTCAATTCCATGAAATTTCTCTGACATGAGGCACTCAAAAATATTGGTAGGAAAAAATATATATATTGGTAGAAATGCAAAATAACATGTAACTCTACCTATGACAAGAACTTTTTATTTAGCGTGGCTCAACATTCTACAATTGAGATGTCCCTTATTTTGTGTGTAATCAATTCTTTCTTATTGGATATCTGGGCTATTTTTCTTTTCTATTGTTCACTTTAATGGATTATGAATTGTTAATCAATCAATTAGAAAGGATTACATCCAATTAAAAAACTGTCCAAAACAAACGCCGGCCACGTACACCAAGGCTGGTGGGTTCAAATCCAGCTCGGGCCAGCTAAACAACAATGACAACGCCAACCAAAAAATGAGCCCAAGAGTTTGAGGTTGCTGTCAGCTGTGATGCTGTCGCACCCTAATGAGGGCAACAGCTTGAGACTCTGTCTCAAAAAAAAACAAAGAACAAAGACAATAACCCCACTTAGACGGTTTAGTCTAACTTTTTTTTTCTTTTCTTTTTTTTTTCAGTTTTTTTTTTTGACCGAGGCCAGGCTTGAACCCACCACCCCCAATATATGGGGCCGGCTCCCTACTTCTTGAGCCACAGGCACTGCCTTAACTTTCTTTTTTCTTTTTTTTGAGACAGAGTCTCACTTAGTCGCCCTCGGTAGAGTGCCATGGCATCACAGCTCTCCAGCAACCTCAAACTCTTGGGCTTAAATGATTCTCTTGCCTCAGCCTCCCAAGTAACTAGGACTACAGGCGCCCACAACAACACTCAGCTATTTTAGAGGCAAGGTCTCATTCTGGCTCAGGCTGGTATCGAACTTGTGAGCTCAGGCAACCCACCCGCCTTGGCCTCCCAAGTGCTGGGATTATAGGCGTAAACCACCCTGCCTCGCCTGCTAACATTTCTACATTTCGTTCCTTTTTTTTTTTTTTTTTTTTTTTGAGACAGAGTTTTACTATGTCACCCTTTGTAGAGTGCTATGGTGTCATAGCTCACAGCAAACTCAAACTCTTGGGATCAAATCATTCTCTTGCCTCAGCTTCCTAAGTAGCTGTGACTACAGGTGCTCACCACAACACCTGGCTATTTTTTTTTATTGCAGTTGTCGTTGTTTAGCAGACTCAGTCTGGGATCAAATCCACCTGGTTGGTATATGGTGTATGTGGCTGGCACCCTAACCACTGAACTATGGGTGCCGAGCCTAACATTTTTTTTAAAGGGAAAACTTGGCCAAGCACAGTGGTTCACACTTGTAATCCCTAGACTATGGAAGGCTGAGGCAGGAGGAGGCCAGGAACACCACACTAGCCTAGGCAACACAGCAACACCCCACCTCTACAAAAAATGTTTTAGGCCTGGAGCCTATGGCTCAAGAGACTAAGGCGCCAGCCACATACACCTGAGTTGGTAGGTTCAAATCCAGCCCAGGCCCGCCAAACAACAATGATAGCTGCAACAACAACAACAAAAAAAAAATGCCAGGCATTGTGACAGGTGCCTGTAGTCCTAGCTACTTGGGAGGCTGAGGCAGGAGTATCGCTTGAGCCCAGGAGTTGGACGTTACTGTGAGCGGTGATGTCATAGCACTCTACCCAGGGCAATAGCTTGAGGCTCTGTCTTAAAAAAAAAAAAAAAAAAAAGGTGTTTTATTTTTGCAGTTTTTGGCCAGGTTTGGGTTTGAACCTGCCACCTCCGGCATATGGGGCTGGCGCCCTACTCCCTTGAGCCACAGGTGCCCAAGTGGCCAAGCATGGTGGTTCATGATTATAATCCTAGCACTCTGGGAGGCTGAGGAGGCTGGACTGCTTGAGCTGAAGAGTTCAAGACCAGCCTGAGCAAGAGTGAGACTCTGTCTCTATTAAAAGTAAAAAATTTGGCTGGGCGAAGTGGCTCACGCCTTTGGGATGCTGAGGCAGGAAGATTGGCTGAGTTCACAGGTTCGAGACCAGCCTGCCCAAGATCTCATCTCTAAAAATAGCCAGGCCCTGTGGTGGGCACTGGTACTCCTAGCTACTTGGGAGGCTGAGGCAAAGGATCGCTTGACCCCAGGGTTTTAGGTTGCTGTGAGCTATGACACTACAGCACTTTACCGAGGGCTACAAAGTGAGACTCTATCTCAAAAAATAAATAAAATAATAGTAGAAAAATTAGCTGGGCATGGTAGCATAGGTCTATATTCCCAACTGGTAGGGAGGCTGAGACAAAAGGATCGCTTGAGCCCAGGAGTTTCAGGTTGATGTGAACTATGACACCACAGCACTCTATTGAGGGCACCAGAGTGAGACCCTGTCTCAAAAAAAAAAAAAAAAAAGGCCAGGCATAGTGACACCCATGGTGTCCTAGCTCCTAAGCAGGGCAAGGCAGGAGGATCACTTGAACCTAGGAGTTAGAGATTACAGTGAGCTTGCAACACTACACTTCAGCCAGAGCAATGAAATAAGAATCTCTCTCTTGGCTGGGCGCAGTTCACACCTATAATCCTGGCACTCTGGGAAGCCAAGGTGGGAAGACTGCTTGAGCTTAGGACTTTACGACCAACCTGAGCAAGAGCGAGACACCATCTTACTAAAAATAGAAAAACTGAAACAAGAGGATCCCTTGAGCCCAAGAGTTTTAGCTGCTGAGCTATATGTGGCCACCTGCCCAGGGTTAAGAAAAAAAGAAAAATGAATCTCTCTCTTGAATAAAGGAGCAGGGGAGACTCTACAAATGGCGATTAAGCCACAAGTCAAAGAAGTGCCTTTTCAGAATATACCCACGTCTACTTTATAACTACCCCAGGAGCCAAACATGTCTTCCTCTCCATCCCTCTTTATTCGACTGTAAAATACTATCTTTACTAAATGACCGTGGCAATTCATAATGAAAGGTTACCGGCATTGAAAATACGAAGTCCCTTGGTGGCTCCCATCATGCTTTCCTCTCTCAGGATTGTCCCACTCCACTCCTAACCAGCAGCCTAGCAGAATAAGGAAAACAGAATGAATAACAACGACAACAGAGGTAAGGGTCTGCTCTTCTCGCTGCAAGCAACTGAAATGTGTAGTGAATACTACATCACAGACACAACTGGGGGAGGAAACACTGCTGTGAACAAAGGAGTTCACCTTACACCTGGGATTTCAAGCAGCAAACACGATAGCATGTTTGGGTCAAAAAGTCAACTGCAAAAAATAAGAATGACTCAAATTCACGGAGCATGCTAAACTCAGATGAGCCTTGAGGATATCATGCTCGGTCTAGTAAGCCACCACAAAAGGACAAAGACTGTATAATTCTATTTATATAAAGTTCCTAGAGTAGTCACTACTTAAAAATAATTAAGGTGGTAATTTTTTACATTATGTATATTTTGTCACAATTAAAAAATTTAAAAGTGAGGCCTGGCTGGGTAGCTAAAGCCTGTAATCCTAGCAAGCTGGGAGGTCGAGGTAGGTGGATTGCCTGAGCTCACAAGTTCAAGACCAGCCTGAGCTAGAACAAGACCCCGTCTCTAAAAGTAGCCAGGGGTTGTGGCAGGTGCCTGTAGTTCCAGCTACTGTGGAGGCTGAGGCAAGAGATTGCTTGAGCCCAAGACTTTGAGACTGCTGTGAGCTATGATACTAGGACATTCTACTGAGGGCGACAAAGAGAAACTCTGCCTCAAAAAAAAAAATAAATAAATAAATAAAGAATTAAAAGTGGTTAAAATTGCAAATTATTATTATTATTACTTTTGAGAGAAAAGTCTCAAGCTATTGCCCTGGGTGGAGTGTGGCAGAATCATAGTTTACAGCAACCTCAGACAATTGGGCTTAAGTGATTCTCTTGCCTCAGCCTCCCAAGTAGCTGGGACTACAAGTCCTCTCCACAACGCCCAGCTATTTTTTGTTGCAGTTGTCATTGTTGTTTAGCAGGTCTGGGCTGGATTCAAACCCACCAGCCGCAGTACATGCGGCTGGCACCCTAACGGCTAAGCTCTGGGAGCAAAGCCAAAATTGCAAATTTTATATTATATATGTAACCAAAAGACAAATTTTTTAAAAGGAAGGCAAAAATAAAGGCAATTTAAGCAAAGAAAAACTGATAGGGATGATCTTCAAAGAAAAAGAAAATATTCCAGAGAGAAGACTAATGGTACAGAGGGGTATGAAAGAAAAAAGTAAACATGGGCTCAGCACCCATAGCTCAGCGGTTAGGGAGCTGGCCACGTGCACTGGGGCTGATGGGTTCGAACCCGACCTAAGCCTGCTAAACAAACAAACAAAACAACAACAACAAAAATAGCCGGGTGTTGTGGTGGGTGCTTGTAATTCCAGCTACCAGGGAGGCTGAAGCAAGAAAATCGCTGGAGCCCAAGAGTTTGAGGTTGCTGTGAGCTGTGACGCCATAGCGGTGTACTGAAGGCGACATAGTGAGACTCTGTCTCAATAAAACAAAAAATAAACATATGGATAAATAAAATTAAAATGGACAATATAAAGTGATAATAATACCAGTTCTTTGGGTTTAAAATATACACAGGCTGGGTGTGGTAGTACATATCTATAATTCCAGCACTATGGGAGGCTCAGCTTGAGGATAGGAGTTCGAGACCAACCTGACAAACACATCAAGACCTCATCTCAAAAAAAAAAAAAAAACTTTTTATTTTGAGACAGTGTCTCACTTTATCACCTCTGGTAGGTTTCCCTGGCGTCATAGCTCACAGCAACCTCTAACTCTTGGGATCAAGCAATTCTCTTGCCTGAGCCTTCCCAGTAACTGGAACTATAGGCACCCACCACAATGCCTGGCCATTTTTAGAGATAGGGTCTCACTCTAGTTTGGCTGGTCTCGAACTTCTGAGTTCAGGCGATCCACCCACCTTGGCATCCCAGAGTGCTATGAGCCACCGCACTCAGCCTCTACAAAAAATAATTTTTATTTTTTATTTTTGAGACAGAGTTTCACTATGTCGCCCTCGGTAGAGTGCCGTGGTGTCCAGCTCACAGCAACCTCCAACTCTTGGGCTCAAGTGATTCTCCTGCCTCAGCTTCCCAAGTAGCTGGGACTATAGGCGCCCACTACAATGCCCAGCTACTTTTTGGTTGCAGTTGTCATTGTTGTTTAGCAGGCCCGAGCCGGGCTCGAACCCGCCAGACTCAGTGTATGTGGCCAGCACCCTACTCACTGAGCTACGGGCGCTGAGCCTACAAAACATTTTTTAAAAATTAACTGGGCTTGTTTGCTATGCCTTCTTCCGTAGCCACTCAAGAGGTTGAGGCAGGAGGATCACTTGAGCCTGTGAGTTCAAAGCCGCAGTAAGCTATGATGACACCACTGCACTCCAGCCTGGAAAACAGAGCAAGATGCTGCCTCCAAAAAACTAAACAAAATAAAACAAAATATGCATAGAGTAAAATAGCTAACATATGAGTTAAGAAGAAGAAAAAATTAAAGTGTTCAAGTCTTCTAAGGTGCTTGCATGGGTCCAGAAAGAGGTATAATTACTAATTTTTATTAGTTTTTAAGTCAAAAGAAAAGCATATTTTAGCCTCTAGATTAACCACTAAATAATAAAAAAGGGGTTGGGCACAGCGGCTCACACCTGTAATCCTAGACTGTGGGAGCCGAGACAGGAGGACAGCTTCAGGGCAGAAGCTGGCGATCAACCTGAGCAAGGGCAAAACCCTATCTCTGCGAAAAATAGGAAAATTAGCTAGGTGTGGTGGCAAACACCTGGAGTCCTGGCTCCTAGAGAGGCTGATGCAGGAGGATTCCTTGACCCCAAGGGTTTTAGGTTGCAGTGAGCTGTGATGACACCTCTGCATTCCAGCCCAGGCAACAGAGCAGATCCTGTCTTTAAAAAAAAAAAACAAAATAATAAAGGAATAACTACCAAATTAATAGAGAGGAAAAAGAAAAGTAATCAGTGACACAAGAAAAAGAAAGCAAAAAAAACAGAACATCGTCAAGACAAACAGAAATCACGGTAGCGCCCATAGCTCAGTGGGTCAGGCATCAGCCACATACACCGGGGCTGGCGTGTCAAACCCAGCCAGGGCCTGCTAAACAACAACTGCAACCTAAAATAGCCAGGTGTTGTGGGGCGTGGTGGGGGGGCACCTGTAGTCCCAGCTACTTGGGAGGCTGAAACAAGATAATCACTTAAGCCCAAGAGTCTGAGGTTGCTATGAGCTATGATGCTATGGCACTCTACCCAGGGCGACAGCTTGAGACTCTGTCTCAAAACAAAAAAAAAAGGCTCAGTACCCGTAGCACAATGGTTATAGCACCAGCCACATAAACTGAGGGTAGTGGGTTCAAACCCAGCTAAACAGCTGCAACAAAAAAATAGCCAGGCATTGTGAAGGGTGCCTGTAGTCCCAGCTACTTGGGAGCCTGAGGCAAGAGAATTGCTTAAACCCAAGAGTTTGAGTTTGCTGTGAGCTATAATGTCACGGCACTCTACCGAGGGTGAGATAGTGAGACTCTGTCTCAAACAAACAAAGACCAACAGCAATCAAACAGTAAGATGAAAGATGGCCGGGCATGGTGGCTCACACCTGTAATCCCAGCACTCTGGGAGGCCCAGGCACATACATTGTTTGAGCTCAGGAGTTCAAGACCAGCCTGAGCAAGAGCGAGACCTTGTCTCTAAAAAATAGCCAGGCGTTGTGGTGGGCGCCTGTAGTCCCAGCTACTTGGGAGGCTAAAGCAAGAGGATCTCTTGAGCCCAAGAAAGTGAGGTTGTTAGCCTGGAGGCAGTGGCTCACACCTATAATCCTAGCACTCTGGGAGGCCTACAGGGGAGGATCGCTTGAGCTCAGGAGTTCAAGACCAGCCTGAGCAAGGGCGAGGCCCCGTCTCTACTAAAAATAGAAAAACTGGGACAAGAGGATCACTTGAGCCCAATAGTTTGAGGTTGCTGAAACTATGACACCCCAGCACAATGAGACTCTATCCCCCCCCCCCCCCCAAAAAAAAGAAGGAAAGAAAGTTTGCTGTGAGCTGTGATGCCATAGCACTCTACCCAGGGCAACAGAGTGTGACAGATCTGAGGAACAAAGGGAAGATAACCAAGGTAAAGAAAGCAGTTCCGTTCAAAAGTTAAGTCTGCTTTGAGAAAGAGGACCTTTGGAAACTTCTTGAAGGTTTTCAGGAGACTCAGTCCAAAGCCATACTGGTTGGAGTAACTGGCTTCCCAAATGTAGAGAAAAACAGCATCATCAGTAGCTTTAAACAATAGATATGTAATGTTGGCATATCCATGGGACTTAGAAGGAGCGTGCAGGTTGTTTGTTCCCTTGGACGAGCATATCATAATCACAGACGGTCCATGCTTCCCTGTATCACCACTGAACTACTCCACTGCACTTGCTCTGCGAAGTCTACCAAGTATTGAGGTGACAAATGGATGCTGCCAGTGCCATCCAGTCCCAGGCTGACACTCAACAGATAGTACTGAAATATACTATCCCTGGAATTCTTTACTAAGGTTCTTCAGGAAAGAGGACTGCACCAGAAACGTGGAAGCCCAAATATTGAAGGTCTGGCCAAACTGCTGTGGTCTGAGTGGACAGGTGCCTCATAGGTTACTACCGCCATCCCTGACATCCTGGACTCCTCCACATTCTAATAGAGTATTGTAGCAGACATGAAGTGTGGTCTTCATCTGGAAGAATGGGAAACAATGTACATACCATAAAAGCTACCAGGGCCCTCCTTTGGCCAATAGTATCCTTTTCCAGTCTTGGGGTATGACAAATGGAATAATAAAAAAAAAGGATGCATGTGAAGAATTGCCAAAACAGAAAGAAACAGAAGAAATGACGAAGACATAGACAGTGACCAGGAAAGTGTTGAACAAGAGAGTTTAAGGCTCGGTGCCCATAGCTCAGTGATTAGGGTGCCGGCCACATGCACTGGGGCTGGCAGGTTCGTACCCGGCCAGGGTCTGCTAAACAGTGACAACTACAACAACAAAACAGCCGCGCATTGTGGCAGATGCCTTAGTCCCAGATACTTGGGAGGCTGAGGCAAGAGATCGCTTGAGCCCAATAGTTTGAGGTTGCTGTGAGATGTGATGCTACAGCACTCTACCAAGGGTGACATAATGAGACTCTGTCTCACAAAAAAAAAAAAGTGTTTAAAGCTGAAGAAAGACCTTAGACATGTCCCCGGCAGAAGAGACAAAGAGAACTGCCTGAGGAGTCTACAGGACGTGAACAGTCTCCAACATCTTTTATTCTTGATAAAGTGATTCAGGAGGATGATGCTTATGACTTCAGATTATATGGAACAACAATGTCCTTTTATGAAATGTTTCGACATTGTAAGTAGATCACTAACCATGTATATAATGTGCATTTGCTATGGTGTGACATAAGCTGTGTAAATTTTGTGAATGTTATATTCATTAAATTAGGAATATCTAAAAAAAAAAAAAAGAAGCCCATCTAAAAAGAAGATAATCTACACTTTTCCAACTATAGAATGTTCTGGAAAAGGCAAAACTATGGAGAAACAAGGCACATTGGCATAAGCATGTATTCCCAGCTACTTGGGAGGCTGAGGCAGGAGGATCACTTGAGCCTGCCCCAGTTCACCAGCCAGCCTGGAGAACATGGCAAGACCCTGTGTCAAAAAAAAAAAAAAGACCAGTGGGTGCTCTTTCTAAACTAGCACTGAGCAGGGAGATTCAGCGCTAAGGCTACGAAGCCCAAATGGTGAGAGGCAAGAGGCACAAGTCAGGCACCTCCCAACCTCCTCTGGACTGGAGATCCACATGGACCTCAAATCTCAGCTGTGACAGCTAAATACAACTGCAGCCAAGGAAAATGAAGTTTATGAATTTACTAAGTGTACAATATAAATGTCTTAACCCAGTAACTAAAAAAATGCCACGAAGGCTATGTTAACCAGTTGGATAAAAATATTTCAAATTATATATAAAACCAGCACATTGCACCCCATGATTACATTAATGTACATACCTACGATTTGATAAAGGAAAAAAAAGAAAGAAAAAGAAAATGAAGTTTATGGTGGTTGGAAAGCTACCATAATCTTTTGTTTTTATTTCTCAACTAAAACCTTTCCAAAAAATCCAAGTCTGGCTAATACGTGAGTTGGAGAAGAAGTTCCATGGGAGGCATACTGTCTTTTCCACTCAGGAGAATTCTACCTTGGCCAATTTGAAAATAAAATGCAAAAAATAAGCTCCAGTGTCCCAGGAGCCGCACTCTGACAGCCTTGTGTGATGCAATCTTTGAGGACTTGATCTTCCCAAGGGAAAATGTAGGCAAGTGACAGGATGGCAGCCGGTTTATAATGGCTCATTTGGACAAAGCAAATGAAGATCACTTAGTGGGCGTGAAAACTTAAGAATTCCATAAGTGGAATATTTAATGGAATTTAGCAAAGATGTTTATATCCATCTGTCTCACAAAGCCAATGACCTTAATAGTAGGATAGGAGTTACTTCAAGTCCACTGGTTGTAACTCCTGGATCCATCATCATCACACTAGGGCCGACCTGGCCTTTCAAACACCAGATATTCAAATGCCAGAAATACGGCTTCTCTGCCTGTCCCCTGCAAAGTACAAGGACGGGGACTGCCACTATCTGCCTTGGTGACTCTTTTGTTCCTCGGCTTCATGGACTGACCAGTTCCTAGGATAACTACACTTTTTTTGTTTTGGCGGGGGATTGAGACAAGTTTTCCCTCTGTTACCCAGTCTAGAGTGCAGTGCCATCATCGTACTCACTGCCATCTCAAACTCCTGGACTTAAGCAATCCTCCCCTCTCAGGCTCCCAAATGGGTGGGATTACAGGTGCACACCACCTCGCTCAGATAATTTTCCTATTTTTGGCAGAGATGGGGTCTCACAACACTGGCTCAGGCTGGTCTAGCAAGTAACTAGATGATGTGTCAAGGCCCACACTTTGAGAACTTCTAACCTACATTTATCACTGAGTCCCTCTGTACCTCTTCAGACCAGTTACTACAATAAGAAGATATTGAAGTGTTTGGTGTTTGACTAAAATATATGAATAAGTCTACTACACTATTATTTACAAAAGTAAAAAACCATATGGCTTGGCACCCCTAGCTAAGTGGTTAAGGTGCCAGCCATATACACCAGGGCTGGTGGGTTCAAACCTGGCTGGGGCCGGCAAAATAACAATGATAACAGGCACGTGGAGATCAAACACCTGACAATGGCCAAGAACAAATTATGAGGACAGAAGTCCAAGAATGTGTTTCACATAGCCAGCCAAAAAAACTTTAAGGCTAAAAACAAAGCAAAATCAGTTACCACTAATCTTAAGAAGATAAATCGCTTTTGTAAATATATAAAAGGAACTCCTGAAAAGGCCTTTCTCTTGAACCTGTGCAGAAAAGAATTGATTCCTCAGCGGTGTCATTAAAGTGAACCAGTTAATGTTGAGGAAGCTACAAGATTAATGGCTCTGTCGTAATACAGTGGTGATGCATTCCCCCAAAGACCAATAAATTAAACATTTTATACACCTTTATTTAAAAAAATAATAATAATAACAATGACGACAACAACAACAAAAAAATAGCGGGGCGTTATGGTGAATACCTGTGGTCCCAGCTACTTGGGAGGCTGAGGCAAGAGAATCGCTTGAGCCCAAGAGTTTGAGGATGCTGTGAGCTGTGACACCATGGCACTCTATCGAGGGCGACACAGTGAGACTGTCTCAAAAAAAATAAAAATAAACAAAAAAATAGGGCAGTGCCTTTGGCTTAGTGGGTAGGGTGCTGGCCCCATACACCAAGGGTGGCAGGTTCAAACCCCGCCCCTGCTGAACTGCAACAACAACAACAAAAATAGCTGCAACAACAGTGGGTAGGGTGCTGGCCCCATACACCAAGGATGGCAGGTTCAAACCCCGCCCCTGCTGAACTGCAACAACAACAACAAAAATAGCATTCTGGCAGGCGCCTATAGTCCCAGCTACTCGGGAGGCTGAGGCAAGAGAATTGCCTAAGCCCGGGAATTGGAAGTTGCTGTGAGCTGTGATGCCATAGCACTCTACCAAGGGTGATAAAATGAGACTGTCTCTAAAATTTAAATAAATAAGTAACATAAAATAAAATAAAATAAACATAAATGAATGCCCCAAAATGAGGAATGATTAAGAAAACAAGGAAAAAGAGACTTCCTTATCAGGGAAAGATAACAACTAAAGATTAATAAAAATGCAAAAGCAGGGCGGCACCTGTGGCTCAGTGACTAGGGAGCCGGCCCCGTATACCAAGGGTGGCGGGTTCAAACCTGGCCCTGGCCAAACTGCAACAAAAAAATAGCCAGGCATTGTGGCAGGTGCCTGTGTTCCCAGCTACTTGGGAGGCTGAGGCAAGAGAATCGCCTAAGCCCAGGAGTTGGAGGTTGCTGTGAGCTGTGACACCATGGCACTTTACCATGGGTGATAAAGTGAGACTCTGTCTCTAAAAAAAAAAAAAAAAAATGCAAAAGCAAAGGCTTAATATAAACACAGAAAATACCAAAACCAAACCAAACAAAAAACCCCACAAGCAGCTAAGGGTACCTGTAGGCAAGTTCTTGTACCAGCTGAGACTGTCTGTAAACACTGCTGTCCTATAGTACACTTTAAGCTTGTTTTACTGCTAAAATCCCCACCTATGGGAAAACTACAATATCATATCATAACGTGGGTCACAGGAAGATACCTGGTGGATATACTGCTCGTATTTAAGATGCTTAACCTGGCTTGGTGCCCATAGCACAGTGCTTATGGCGCCAGCCACACACACTGAGGCCGGCGGGTTAGAGCCCAGCCTGGGCCAGCTAAACAGTAATGATAACTATAACAAAAAATAGCCAGGCGTTGTGGCGGGCGCCTGTTATCCCAGCTACTCTGGAAGCTGAGACAAGAGAATCACTTAAGCCCAAGAGTTTGAGATTGCTGTGTGCTGTGATGTCACAACACTCTACTGAGGGCAACATAGTGAGACTCTGTCTCCAAAAAAAAAAAAGATGTAAAGATGTTTAACCTGTGCACATACAATGATGCTGCAGAAGACGCCACATCATGTGCTAAAAGGAAAGTTTTAAGGCACCACAACAGGCAGGCAGCACAGCTTTTACCCCCCCCAAAGAATTCCTGTGCCACCAAGGGCGAACACCCTGTGTAAGTAACCTCTAATAAACTCATTTAATTTACCAAACTAGACTTGTCCAAATCATTCGTTGGTCTCTAGACACTATCACAGTGTAGGTGGTTCTATACCATCCCAGGATTTTCCCAAAGCAACTACATACTATACTAAATGCAACCATGAAGAAGGAAGTACAAGTTCAATAATGCTGCGGAAACATAGATGAATATATACCAGACAACGGGAAAAAAGTAACCAAAAAGTGGACATGTATCAATTTACACTATATTAAATATATACACACATGGAATAATGAAAAAAAAAATTTTGAAAAAATTATTTGGTTTTTGAATCAAAGGTTATAAGAACTCAAGATTTTTGGTTGTTTGACGTTTCATCACAAAATATCTTAAGGACTATTTTATATATGAGAGAAACACTAAATAATTAGATAACATTTATTATTAAATTATTATTTATTAAAATTAATCATTTTCAAAATAATTATTGATTTAATTAAAATTTATTATTTTAATGTTGAAATATTTTAATATTTAATATTATATTGTCATGATATAATAATATGACAACATAATACTACAGTCACTCAAATAAAACAATAGTATACAGGACATATCTATAAATTAGCTGTTAATTTCCACAAAATTGGTGTTACAAAGCAGTATTAAGAAGCCCTCACAGAAACAGCTGCAAATACACAAACACGCACAGAATCATAACATACCTTCCACAGGAGGAACAAGGCCGAGAAAACGCACTGTTGCATATTCTCCATTAACTTCAACTCTTTGACCAATGACGTCCAGTGTCAAAGTGTCATTAGTTGTAATAGAGCCAGAATCCAAAGTGTGAGATCTAGGAAGAAAAATATAACATTGACAAGAACTGAATAGTAACTCCTTTGAAGGATTCTTTTTTAAACCTTACATAGACAGTCACTAGAACAATACTTCTGACCAATTCAGCCTTCATACTTCACATTCTGGTGAAGAACCTGATGTGTTTAGATGCTATATTTTTATAATTTAATTTCACACTGTTTATATTTTGATATAAACCATTTTAAAAACCTATTTGGCTCTGATTAGTTATCGTGTGACTTATCAATTCTGTCATTTGTTGAAAGGAACCTATTAGTTTGCATTCCCACCAGCAGTGCAGAAGTGTTCCCTTTTCTCCACATCCACGCCAATATCCATAGTTTTGAGATTTTGTGATGTGGGCTAATCTTACTGGAGTTAGATGATATCTCAAAGTGGTTTTGATTTGCATTTCTCTGATGATTAAAGATGATGAGCATTTTTTCATGTGTTT